>BPLR01014327.1:0-82583 GCA_021605095.1 Caerostris extrusa | reverse complement strand
TAAATCTGCAAAAGATTTAATCTCCTTAAAATACTGTATTGCTCCATTCATTATCGAAGTCCTCATGGTATCCATCATTAAATCAAAGAGAATAGTTAATGAAATGATTAAGAATAAATTCTGAAGTCACAATTAAGATTATGCATGCATATTTTTTCTTTTTATTATGCGAATAATATGAATGAATTATTTCTTGTATTCGATATTTTGAGAAGCAATTGGGTTAAAAAGGATGAAATAATGTGTGGGGTGGGGTAAAGGAGAGACTTGGAATGAAAAATATATTGAAACCTCCACACAATCGTATAAAAGGAAATCTGTCTGAAGCGTCCTCGATGCTTGATATTTATAAGAGAGACAGCCGAAGTAGTATCTAATATTTTATTCTCAGACTGGACCATTGATAACATACTCAAATGTCCTGTGACCTCAATCCATTGCAATCACTGTTTTAAGGAATAGGAAAACTCGATGTCTGTTGTGATAATTCGCTATATAAGTAATGTAGTCTTACATCAAAGAAAATCATTGAAAAACTTGGACTTTCTTCCTCGAATTTTTATTTAAATAATATTTTGAAATCTACATTAGAAAAAATATTTTTAAGTTTATGAAATAAATTTGACACACAAAAATTCTCTAGACTATCAAGATGAAAAATTTTTCTCCAGCATATTTAAATGTTAATCTTGACAAAAAAAAAAGGTGTCTCGACATATTTCCAAAATCTAATTTTAAAAAAAATATTTTTCTTGACTTATTTAAAATTCTTCAAAAATAAATAATAATAAATGAATAAAACAAAACGTGCTAAAGTTATAGAATGTCGTCTTTTAACATAATATAAGCCGACACGTTTATAAATACACTACGGACACTCAAACGTAATAAAACTATTGACAATTGAGAAAGACAGCTGCAATAACACACCTGTCTCGTAAATTTATGTTAGATGATGACACAACTTTAAATGTAGCTTGGTAGTTGTCAGAAAAGCAGAATTCTGTGAATAAAAATGGAATAAAGGAAAGAATTTTGAAAAAGAAAAAAAAAAAGAACAAGTAAAATGAACTGAACAGATGCTCAACAGTTGCAAAATGGGTCCAGACAGTCAAATTCCTGAGTAATTCATATGAAACCGTTAACCGTTTAGGTGTTGACAAAATTCTGGATGCATATCTTTCATAATTGCATCGCGCCGTTAAAAAACGTATAAATGTGTCTTGCTTCATAGTGTAAATATATTAAGTGTAGGTATATGTATATCCTATCACTCCTTACATTGTTGTTCATTCTGGATAATACTGAGTCTATTATATACCTGTCGTTATAATTACAGAATAACCTCATACAAAAAAGGTCCTATATTTGAAAACAATAAGGTTTTAAGACCAAAATATTAAAGGTATTTAGGCTGATATAAAAGATATACATGCATATGAAAAGAAAATAATAATTTTTTTATTCATATATTTTCATTAATTATTGGTCGCATGTTATTTAACAAATTTTAATTATTCGTCTGATTTCTAAAATGATTGTTTATATTATTTATTATATTATACTTTTATATAAATTTTAGTGATGATGAAACCAGGGCTTAATGATTTGGCCCAAATTTAAAATTTTAATTGAATTATTTATCAGGATATATACATTATTTATCACTATGAGTATTATTATTACATTATATATATTATATAATTATTATTATGAAATTATTATATCAGATATGCTATCATTTATCCCCAGGCACATTTGAGGCTACACTAGACCATAACGTACTCGCAAGACAAAGTTTGCTTTAAAATTCGACGATTTACCCTCTTATTTTCGCCTCTTAATTCTCTCGTTTTAGTGAGGGACTTCCGATGTGTTTTTATACATGTTTATGTAATAGTAAAACACTGAAATCAAATCTTAATATAATTTTGTATCATCCAAGTTAGGAATTTTTATTTGAATCTTTTATCACCAGATATACTTAATAATACTATGACATCCAGAATTCAAATAACACTAATGTGCCCAAAAGTAAGACAATTGTTTTTCAAAAAAACTCTCTTTTAATACTTCAAATTTGTTTTTTATTACCTTAGTATTCCCATCCAGACACAATGCGCTGATGTGAATTTTTTCCCATCCTCAATGCATGCTAAAAAGTCATCGCCAAGGATGGCCTTCAAAAGTGCGCGGGCGATTCAAGTTGAATTTCTTCAATCGACTCAAAACGGTGTCCTCTCAGTGGTCTTTTGAGTTTAGGAAATAGCCAGAAGTCGCACGGTGTGAATACGGTGGTTGAGGAACGATATGGGTTTCATTTTTTAAAAGAAAAAGTTACGAAGGATCAATGAAAATGAGCTGGCGTATTCAGTGTTTTCCGCATTTGATGACCAAAATGCGGAATTTGATCGATCTTTTTTGAAATTCCAAACATCGTGAGCAGGTCTCTAATTGTAAATCGACGGTTAGATTGTAAATAGATGGTTTTTTTAGATAGATAATATTAAGATACTTTTTAGATAATTTAGATTTTAAAATTTTTTATTTCCGTATTTGCCTCGTGAATCCATCCGTATATGTTTTAGGGATCATTCCTTTTCATTTTTAGGGATTATCACTTTTATTTGATTTGATATCCAACTATGTAATCATTCATATTCATGAGTTTATTGCATTGTACTGTACTGTATTGTATTTTATTTATTTATATAAGTTCAGTTTTTTACAATTGGAGAGTTAAAATAATATAGGAAAAGTGTATTGTTAAAATGCACGAATCATTACATATTTAAATAGGTTTGAATTAGACGTTGGGAAAAATCTTAATGTCTTTTATGGTTAAATTCCACAAACGCTTAAAATTTTAAAGATATTCAAATTATTACGTGATACGTATTTATTTTTCTAAAAGAATATATCAGATTCTGTGGCATAGAATAGGGTATTTCTTTTTTTTTTTTACTACTGTGCCCAAAATTGAATGCAAGTTCTTTGCTTATTTAATTCCTTCAGGCATTTCGAAAAATCACCGGAATCAGTTTTAGCGTCTCACAAAGCTAAGCGTAACTCAAACACTAATGAATATTTTGACGTTAAATTTCACACAGATGTCAAAGGACAGTGCCAACAACCTAAAAAAAAAATAACTGGAACTCAAAATGCCTGAGAAATTTAAATTTAAAAATTGGTTTTTTTAATTTTTGGGCACAGTAGTATGTAGTAGGCTACGTGTTCCATTTATGTGTAAGAATTCAAAGTTTTCCATTACTCCATTATGATTACCATCCGAGAATGACTTGCAAACGTTGTCTTATTAATTTCAAGCTCTTTTGAGTTTTCAAATGAAATAAAATTAAATGTGAATTTTCTAAATTAGAAATATTCATTCAACTATATTCTGCAAAATTAAAACGGTACTAATAAATAACCCCAAATTCATGTATAAATTAAGATGATTTGAAGATTTTTTAAAGACGACATTCATATTAGTTAAAAGTTTCAAATAATAAAGGTTTTATTTAAAACGCGCAAGCAGTCAAATATTACAGTAAAATAGTATTAATATTGTTAATAAACTTTAAAAATGTTATTACCATTTTTTTAATTATATTGTTAAAATATTTGTTAGTTTAAACATATTTGTTAGTTAGTTAAATTAAAATATTTGTTAATTAACATAAAGCATGTTTCTGATTAATATATATATGCAAATTAAAAAAAAAAACTTTTATTTCTATGTATATTTATTTCTAAAGATTTATTTTTTATATATAATTACAAGGCAAACTTATTTGTGAATATCTCTAAGTTAATTGAGTTTAGCAACAGAAATGTTTTTTTTTTCTTTTCTCCAATTTTCAGGTTATCTTAGTTCAACAATCTAGTGAACGAAAATGTAAGAAAGTTTCTTTTTCGTACAAATTTACTGTTTTTTCATTTTCGCAGTGTATTATAAAAACCTAATTTTCGATTTTATATATTAGCCGTTAGATGGCGCTGTAAAGCATAATACGAGAAATGTAATAACAAGTAGCTATATAAACTTATCAATTTAATCACTCAATTTTTCTTTCGTTGCTTTAGATTTTTTTTTTTTTTCCACAAACTTTTTATCATGGACATAAAATGTATTATAAATATTATATATGACTTTTTAATTTTAAAATTGACTGGCAAAATATATAGACGAAAATATTATCTATACAATAATATAAACGTAATTATTTTTTATTGTATATTAGTAGTTGACAATTTATTTTTTATTGCTTTTAAAAAAAATGTGACATGTAAGTTTATTATTTTTTTATAGTTTATAGTTTTTTATAGTTTTTTTCATATGGAATTTTGACTTCAGGTTCCTTTTCTATTGCATATAGTTTAGTATGGGCAATTGAACTTTCATAATCTGCTATGTTTGATTTTGTTTTATTACCGGATTACTTTGTTGAGACCAAACAACATTGTTGAAACCTTTACCAGACAACCATGGATTCTCGTCTGGTACAGTTATTAAAATTTATTTATTCACTATGCAGCTGTGTTTATTTGGTTAATCTATCCAGTTTTATTAACAATGGATATTTTTGATTGTTGTCAGTTAATCTTAAATTTTGGAAACAATATATATATTTTATTTTAATATACTGCATTCTGAAATCACAAATAGTGAGAAACATGTAAAGTAATTAGACAAAAAGCAATTAAACCTGCCTATGCAGAAGTTGTTAACCTCCATTGTGGCTGCCATCTGCAGCTGCCAATATGTGTCGAAATGTCAGCTGCCTGTTGTCACGTTTCTGGTCATCCAATGCTGGATACCTACCTAATAAAATTATTACTGCATGTTATGTTAAAATATTTTTGTGTAAGAGCTCTTGTATGCGAATAACGTATGCTATTACTTATGAAAGATGCGATTTCATATTCATCTTTATGATAACTATCTACACCTGTTGAATAATATTTAATATTTGTGATGTTTCACTTTGATCCCAAAATATTTTTCGAAATTCCATTTCGTCTTCGCAATTTGTTAATTTATGTTTATTTGCCATTTGTATTATACGTATTTTTGCAATGTTCATTTGTTATTGGAATATATGTATATTGGTGTTAATATATAAGATGTATATTGCAGTGTTTATTTGTCATTGTATAAGAATATTGCAGTGTTTATTTGTCATTGATATATGTATAAGATGTATATTGCAGTGTTTATTTGTCATTAAAATATATTGCAGTGTTTATTTGTCAAGATATGTATATTGCAGTGTTTATTTGTCATTGAAATATATGTATATTGCAGTGTTTATTTGTCATTGAAATATATGTATAAGTGTATATTGTCATTGTATATGTTACTGCAGTGTTAAATTGTCATTTGTCATGCTTATTTGTCAAATATATGTATATTGCAGTGTTTATTTATCGTTAGATTATATGAACATTGGTGTATTATATTGCAGTGTTTATTTGTCATTGCAATGTTTAATTGACTCATTATTATATGTACTATATTGCACTGTTGTGTTTATTTGTTAATCGAATATTTGCCACAGTAGAAAATGACAGTATTTATGAAAGAAAGATAAACAAAATTCACAGCAATATTGTAGGGCTTAACATTAACCACACATGATGGATACTAACTAACTTCTTGTCACTATAGTCCATGTTGGACCAGGGCCGTACGTTTTTACGGGGTAGGGCTATCAGCCTAACCCTCTAGTCATATTAGACCGCGACTACTGTTTACAATGGATTCTGCGCAACTATAAACGTCCGCCGGGCCATGGCCCAACATGGCCATGCCGGGAACTCGAATCCCAATTCTGTGGCACCGAGCGCCATAGTGCTAGCCACTCGGCCATCATTTTTTCTAATACTTTCATACGAAATATGAATATTAATAACCAGCCATAAAACATTGTGTAATACTGTAAATTAAATTTCTTTCTAATAGGTTTTTAATTAATTTTATAATAATTTAAGGAACATTATATTATCTCTGACGTAAAAAAAATTTTTTTCAGTTTATTCTAAATATTTTATTTTTATATGAATATTAACTTACGGAATAATAGTTTAATACTGAAATTTTATTGTTTTTAATGGGCCTGATGGCCGAGGGGCCCCTTCTGGCACTGAGTGTCTCTGGCTTCGGGTTCGAGCCCCGGCGATATCATGGATGTTTGTAGGGGTTCAGAATCCATTTTAAACCGTGCGTCCCGGTCTAATATGACTGTTGGGCGTAGGGCTGACAACCCCACACTGTAAAATTTCCCGTCACGAGAGAATATGACAGTAGGCGACGGCCCCTTGGCCCACCATGGGCTGTTGTGGCAATAAAGATTTGGTTTGGTTTGTCCGCTCTACTCTCATCTTCTGCACATTTTAGGCTAAACAAACCGGTACCTACAGTTTAACGTGGATTCGAACCACCAACAAACATCCATGCCACCGCCAGGATTCGAGCCTGAAGCCTGGGATACCAAAGACCAGAGCGCTAGCCACTTGGCCACCAGGCCGTCACGCACGCCAATAAAGAAGAAATCATAAAAATGTCAATTAATATCAAAATATAAAGGATAAAATTTGGCTAAAAATGAAAATAACAAAATATATTGTGAATTTATCTTTTTCTGCAAATATGATTAAAAATAAATCTAGAAAATTATATGAGCGTAGTTTAATTTTCTCGTGAAAATAAGTTATAATATCCAAAAATTTTATTAAATAAAAAAAATGTTTAATGTCAATTTTTTTTAAATTTTGTGAGGTACAAAATCTAAAATATTAAAAAATATTTTAAACAGTTTTTGTTGTTGTTAAAGAATGATTTTTCTTGCTTCTCAGAGATAAAATCTAAATCCCTAGTGTCACGATAAACAAAAATAACAAAAAAAAAAAAAAAATAAATAAATGAAATAAAAGTTTTATTTATTTTTTTTTTATTTTAAGTCATCAAAATGATATTGCACAGGATAAATTTCGCTGGTTTATATACTAATTTAAAATATAATTCCATCTTTTAATTTTCATTCACGACGAAAACTCTCTTTAATTTAAACTTTCCGAAATTTTTTTCCCTGTACTTAGCAAAAAAAAAAAAAAAAATCATCCTAAGAACGAAACACGCTCATTAGAAAAGAAAAAGCCCTGTTGTTTTGCGAAATAACATATGTTCGTACGTGATCCAATTGTTTTTTATTTACTTTTCTCGCTGCGAATAAATTAAAATTTCTGTTTTTGTATAAGAGAGTAGCAAATGTTATTTTATTATTTTTTACTTTTAAATTCAAAAATTTTGTTTTCATATTTATGAGCATATTATATTTAAAATTGATCAGTATGTTATTTAAAATATAAAACCTGCAAAGCTACTTCTAATAAAAATACATGATGAAATAATTCATGATAAAATATTATACTTATTGAAAAGTAAACAATGTTGTTGTGACTCATCCTCAGTGCTCAGTAGCGGCCTGATCGCCAATTGGCTAGTGCTGTGGGCTTTGGTATCACGGGTTTCAGGTTCGAATCCTGGCGATGGCATGGATGTTTGTTAGTGGTTCGGAATCCACGTTAAACTGTAGGTCCCGGTCTGTTTAGCCCAAAGTGTTCACAAGATGACAGTAGAGCAACAAACCAAACCAAATCCGTGTTCGGTATTGGCCTATTCGCCAATTGGCTAGTGCTGTGGCCTTTGGTATCACGGGCTTCAGTTTCGAATTCTGGCGGTGGCATGGATGTTTGTTAATGTTTCTGAATACACTTTAAACTGTAGGTTCCTGTCTAATTAATCTACATTGTGCACGCAATGACCGTAGAGTGGCAAACAAATCAGTATCTGGCAGGCGCAGGGCTGACACTGAGACTGCTCGAGACTGTAGCAAGGAAAGTACGAACCTGCAAATGCCACGCTTGTGGTTGTTCTTTCCAAATAACAGTGGCAAAAATGTGGGTGTAGTGTAGAAATCATTCCGCAAATGACTAATACAAAAACTATAGTACAATTACTGTGTGTTTGTCCTCAATGTCCTGTAGTGAAGGGCGGAACTCCATGAGTAGGCTACTCATGGATGGAGGGAAAGGGATAGCTGCTATTGTGAAGGTTCACCCGTAGGTACAAGTCTTTTTTAGTTCCGAGTTGGGGAAGAAAGAGGGCAGTGCCTTGCGGGAAAAATTTTTGAGGAAACTAGCCCGCATTTGCTTATCGTATGGGGAAAAACCGGGAAAAAAACTCCCACCAATTAGTGAGGCAAGATGCTGAAAATCACGAGTTCTATCGATTCTGCTCGTTTTAAAACAATATGTACAACAATTCCGCCAGCGGATTGAACCTCAGCCTTAATGCACAACGGCAGCGCTCGTTGTCACTGAGCCACGCGTTCATGTTAGTTAAGGAAAACTGACATGGTATCATTTATATATCCAACATAATAGTTAAGATTACTTACTTTTTATACACTATTGCGAAAACTATTATTATTGTGATTCATATATCTAATTAACAAATTAATTGTTTTATCTACTTTTAATGCTTGTATCGACAAAAAAAAAATTTTAAGACTTTCGCCAAATATTAATTTCTACATACATTTTAAAGGGATTTCTACATAAATTTGTTTTACTACAGATATTCTATTAATATATTAGGAACTCACTAAAAAAGCATAAATATATAACAGGATCTTTCTGAATTATTAGACGTTAAATATATTATTCTGTTTTATGTCTTTGGACATTATTCTGTTGGCCCTTAGTCTATGATAAAATATTACATAAATAAATTGGCACTTATTTATTTCCAGTTCTAAGCCCCTTCATCCATATAAATGAGGCAAACACATTGTTCTAGGGCTAATTGAAGTTCGGGCACTATATGGCCCTGCTACATTTCGTACGCTTTCGCTTTTTACCGGAATAGAATTGATCAATCATTTGACGTTTATAGATTGTCTGGCCGTGAAAGTAAATTCGGGCGCACTATTGCCTAGTTCAAATCTTCGCGCTTTCATATTTTTAAAGATAGCAAATTGATCAGAAAAAAGGGAAAGACAAAATCACCTTTATATTTGATACTTTTAATAGCTCAATAAGACCAGAAATATTTTTATATTTAATTTTTAATAGATATTGACTCCAATGATACTAAAAAATAATTTAAATAAGCTGTTCTCCCCACCCCCTGATTCATTGGAGGAGGCATCAGCACGATCTTGAGGGTTAGGCTTCTAAATGACAGTTTCAAAAATGCCTTATCCCCAACAATCCTACATTTTCGGACTTAAAGGGGGTAGAGTAAGGCCTGCCCATATTTGTTATGCTTTCAATTTTTACTACAATTGAATTAGCTGTCAATCATTTGACGATTTATAGATGGTCTGGCAACGAAAGTAAATTCGGGCAGATTATTACTTAGTTATTACTTATCCTCGCGCTTTCACATTTACCAATAATACATTAATCAGGTAAAAAAGGAAAGACAAAATTACTTTTAGGGGTGGTCCTTCAAATAGTTATTCCTAATTGTGTTATGTGTAAGAAAAGCTGTGAAGAAAACCCATACAGCTATATTAATCAATCCATTTACTTAAACAAGCGATTATTGCAAATATAAGTAGAATAATTTAAATAAAGGAAAAAAACACATATAAATCAAACGCAAGAGTTGCATCTAATCCGTAATGTCCTGCAGTACGGGACGGACATCCATGAGTAGTCTACTCTCATGGATGGAGAGAAAGATGGCAGCTTCTGTTGTGATGGTTTGTTTTGTCGCTCTGCGGTCATTTGTGCACACTTTAGGCTAAACAAACCGGTATCTACAGTTTAAAGTGGACTACGAACCACTACAAACATCCATGGCACCGCCGGGAATCGAGCCTGAAACCTCTGGTACCGAGCACCAGAGCGCTAGCTACTCGGGCATTCAGGCCCCTTGTTGTGATGGAGCAACCGTAGATAGAGATATAAATTGGCGCCGAAACACTCTTTACACTCATAGGGAGAGCGTTATCTACGGGTTACAGTGGATTCCGAACCACTACAAACATCTATGTCACTGCCGGTACTCGAACTCGAAATCTGTGGCACCGAGCGCTAGACACTCGGCAATTCAGGCCCAATCTTAAGTTAGCGTGAGTAATGCTAGTTAAACAAGTTTAATACGAGTAATGCTGGTTAGACAAGTTTAGTACGAGTAATGCTAGTTAGACAAGTTTAGTACGAGTAATGCTAGTTAAACAAGTTTAGTACGAGTAATGCTAGTTAAACAAGTTTAGTACGAGTAATGCTAGTTAAACAAGTTTAGTACGAGTAATGCTAGTTAAACAAGTTTAGTACGAGTAATGCTAGTTAAACAAGTTTAGTACGAGTAATGCTAGTTAAACAAGTTTAGTACGAGTAATGCTAGTTAAACAAGTTTAGTACGAGTAATGCTAGTTAAACAAGTTTAGTACGAGTAATGCTAGTTAAACAAGTTTAGTACGAGTAATGCTAGTTAAACAAGTTTAGTACGTGTAATGCTAGTTTAGTACGAGTAATGCTAGAATAAGTTTAGAGTGAGTAATGCTAGAATAAGTTTAGAGTGAGTAATGCTAGTTAGACAAGTTTAGTACGAGTAATGCTAGTTAAAACGTCTGAGGTCCAAATAGTGTCTTAATTTTCTGAAACCGCCTTGTATAACTAAACTACCTAACTAAAATTTAGCATAGTATTAAATAAAATTAATAGAAGTATAATAAATACCGGAGGATAAGATATAATTAATAACAATATAATAAATAATAATAAAGAAGCATTAATGAACAGAATAATAAAGAAGCATTAATGAACGAAATAATAAAGAAAAATGTTATTTATAGATATTTTTTATTATGTTATGAAGAAAAATAACAGTTACAACAAGAATAAAGTATGGAATAAAATTAAGAGAAGTATAATAAATAGTTGAGAATAGTATATAATTGATAACAATATCTTATTTTGTATTTATTATAATATATAAAACATTTAAAAATAATACTTTCACATCGATTGAAGAATGAAATACTCAATAAAATATTTATCTTTATTATTAGAAACGTTTTTTAAATAACTAAATGTTTATTTAATAAAGTATTTTATCATTCTCAAATAAAAATGACAGATGCATGGAAAAGGAAAATGTAAAGTCAATAACCCCGTATCTCGTCCGCTTATTCTAGAAACAATATTGTATTGAATTAACTGCTTGGATCAATAAATGGCTACAGATACGGAAAAAGCAAAGAAATATATTTTTTTTACTGGAAAATTTTTCTGAGCATTTATAACTTCGAAAAATAAATTATCTGCTGAATATAGCATCCTTTTATTTTCTAATTTTTTTTTTTTAATTTAAATTTTTTCCGGGTTTTATTTCTGATCGAAATTCCATTTGTATTTTAACATTAGGTTTCCCATGAAACATAAATGTAAAAATAGACATGAAATGTCAATAAGAAAAAGTGCAATTTAATCTAATTATTCACTACGATATGTATTTTTATTTGAAATATATTTTTTCTTTCTAATGCAGCTGGCAAACACAGACAGCTTGGTCTTGGATGCCTCAAGGCAAGTGCTGCACAGACGTACTCACTTTGCATTCCCCAGGGGGCGCGTGTAACTTGAAGATAAGCCACGGAGTAACAATGCCCCCGCAACGCTTTACGATCTATTAGACCGGGACCTACTTTTTAAAGTGGATTCCGAACCACTACAAACAACCATGGCACCGCCGGGACTCGAACCCGAAACCTGTGGTACCGAGCGCCAGAGTGCTAGCCACTCGGCCATTCAGGCCCTTATTTGAAATATAACTATATCACTAACGTTATAAAGAAACTAATGTATTGTGTTGTAATTTAAGAAATTAATACGATTTAGTTTTAAATAAGACATTTATCAGATCAAAATAAGTTAATATATTATATATATGCACATTAAATTATAATTTATTGATTATAACATTTTAATATTTTTTCTATTGCTAAAACACGAATTATAAATTTGTTGATTGCCTTGCATCAATATATTATATCTACTAACACTATATCTTAGGGAAATGCATACTAGTTAGCTTTGAAGAAAACGTGGGTGCCATACCGTTACAGGTGTATAATACAACTCCTTTTGAAATAATAAAGCAAAAAAAAAAAAATTATAAAAAATAATAATAAAGATATATTAAAATTTTAAAATTATTTTACTATATATTTTTTTTGTTGTTTCTTATGCCGCTTGGTAGACAGCAAAATCTGCACAAAGTCCAAGAATTCATGTGGTCTCATGGAAGGGGCGGGCAGTTTCTGTTGAGATGGAGCACCCGTATGTAAACGTCTTGACTTGGCACCATGACGCTGGAATTTTAATGGGTAGGGTTGTCAGCCCTACGCCCAACAGTCATATTAGACTGGGAAATACAGCTTAAAATCGATTTTGAATAATTACAAACATTTATGCCACAGCCGGGACTCGAACCCGAAACCTGTGGCACCGAACGCAAGAGAGCTATTCAGTCAGCCGTCAGGTCCGTTATTATTTTTACATTATATAATGAAAGAGAATCTCATATCGACGGTTGGACTGTCTGGTTGGAAGTTTCTGTGGTTATTTTAAAATAACAAGCAAATGTGGGTTAAATTCTCTACAAAATTTTGGATTAAAAATAGTAATGAATAAACTGTGAATCATGACCTTCACATTAGAAAATAAATCAGATAAACATTATGTTTATTACTTATGGAAATCTGTTTACAATTTATTTTTCTCATTGACATATATACCATCCTTTAAAAATATTTAATTTCATTCTTATCAATGCTTCTTTTTTTAATTTCATAAGCAAATTAATAGTTGGAATTACATTTTTTTTTTTTTTTAAATTATCAAATTTTTATATGGCGCTTATTAGGACATGATGAGATCTTGGAAAAAATGTTAATTGGAAATTTATAAAAGCCATTTCAGAATAGAAGCTACGAATAGAAAGTTCTTGTTATAGTAATTTACCAGAATTCTAAGGAGGATCGCTTTCGGTAACGATCTCCTTACTCCAAAAATGCTTTTATTAGGGAAGTAAACTTACTAATTCTCAGTTGTGGGAATCTTTCCTAACCAGCAACCCTTCAAAATCAATATGTCTATTCAGCAGTGGAAAAGTCATTTTTAGCTGAAATGGTTCACTTAATTGCTTTTTACAGATGTGTCTGCAATAACAGAAACATACTCTATTGTTTAACTTAGTGTCATGAGTTTTCTCTACAATATTTACAAGCAATTTACTTGAAATATCTTTAAGTGCTATTCTGGCTAATCGTAATGATGATGACCAGCATATGTACAGAGTTATATTTTTCACCAACAAAAGATATTTTGTCGACTTGTGCATTGCAGGCAAAACATTTTCTAAAGTTCCCGCTGAATTAGTAGTGATATTTATAAAGGTCACGATTTTGAGTAAAGAACAGCTTTATAACAATACACTACAACACTGATTTTATGGTATTTTTGTGTTGGTATATATATTCATCAATAATGGCCAAATTCATTATTAGATCTTGCTGGTACGTGAAAATCTATAAGTTATCTCTCCAAATCTCAAATTAAAAAATCTGGATTATTAGATTGGTACTTTCGGTTTAAAACGGATTCGAACCAATACAAGCATAAATGGCACCACCGGGACTCGAAACCGAAACCTGTAGCACCTGGCCCATTCTTAGTCTTAAATTGTATTATGAAAGAGAAATCTCAGATAGACTGTTGGATTGTTTGGTTACAGTTTTCAATGATTATTTCAAAATAACACGCAAATGTGGAGTAATTTCTCTATAAAAAAATTGTATTAAAAATAGTAATGAATGAACTGTGATTCATATGTTGCATATTAGAAAACAAATCAGAAAAAACATAATTATTCGTGCGTATGTGTTTACTTTTTTCTCATTCGCATCATCTTCGAAAAAAAATATTTAGTTTCAAACTTATCAATATATTTTTTTATTTTTACAAAAAATTAATACAAGGAATTTAATTTTTGTTAAAAATTAATTGACGAATTTTAACTTGACAATTATTGGTACAGTACAAGATCTTGAAAAAGATTTAATTGGAAATTTCGAAAAGCCTTTTAGAATAGAAAGCGTGAGTTACGAATAGAAAGTTCTTATTACAGTAATTTACCGGAATTTTAAAGAGGATCATTTTCGGTAACGATCCCCTTACTCCAAAAAATGCTCTTATTAGGGAAGTAATCTTACTAATTCTCACTTGTGAGGGAATCTTTCCTGACCAGCAGCCCTTTAAAATCAATATGTCTATTCAGCAAAAGGAGAACTCATTTAAGTTATTTCTAGCAGAAATGGGTTGACTTAATTGGTTCTTACAGATGTGTCTGCAATCACAGAACAGTACTCTATTGTTTAACTTAGTGTCATGAATTCTCTCAACAATATTTACAAGTAATTTACTTGAAATATTTTAAAGTACTATCCTGGCTAATTGTAATGATGATGGCCAGCATTTAATTTGAATTTTTTTTTGTCAACAAAACATAATCTGTTCACTTGTGCATTGTAAGCAAAACATATATTTACGTGATATTTATAACAGTACCGGTTTTGAGAAAAGGACATCTTCATAATAATGCACTGCACCAGTGATTTTATAGTATTTTGTGCTGATATGTGTATTCATTAATGATGAAACATTTGTTGATATGTGTATTCATTAATGAGGAAACATTTGTTGATTTGTGTATTCATTAATGATGAAACATTTGTTGATATGTGTTTTTCTTAATGATGAAACATTTGTTGATATGTGTTTCATCATTAATGATAAAATAGTTGATGATATGTGTTTCATCATTAATGATGAACATGCACACATATATGCACTTGCAACATGCACATTCATGCACATGCACATACGCATACACATTCACATAAAACGAACAGAGTATTTGGGCATTATTTCTGGCTGGGATGTAAAAATCTATTAATTAACTCTTCATATATCTTAACCTTAGATTAAAAAATTGATAATAGCATTTGAAGCCAGTTGTAACAGAAAGCTAACTAATAAGATATTGTTATCAATTGTTGATTATATCTCAGCTAATTGTAATGCTAGTGGCCTGTTTTGTTATGAAGTTAAAATTATTCTTCAATAAAATATGCATATAATCTACAAAAATCATCTTGTAATAATATAAAAATTTGTTGTACGACGAACCTTTTTACAATTCTAAGAACATAAACAGAAAATGCACAACCTAACCGAATTAGGTGTGAACTATAGATATATGCAATCTGCAGAATCATCTTTGTTACATTATAGCAATTTTTATACGAAGAACTTTTTACAATCATTTTTTTTTTTAATTTGCGCAACGGCCCCGTGAT
This sequence comes from Caerostris extrusa, assembly GCA_021605095.1. NCBI lineage: Eukaryota > Metazoa > Arthropoda > Arachnida > Araneae > Araneidae > Caerostris > Caerostris extrusa. The sequence goes on along the minus strand of BPLR01014327.1, from coordinate 67,146 downwards.
GGCCGAAGTCTTTTGCCTACTGGCAGATTTCGAGACAGGAGATGTTTCCTTTTTATGGGGTAGGATTGTCAGCCCTGCACCCAAAGCTCTATGGTCATGTTAGACAGTGAGCTACGATATAAAGTGATTTCAAAACCAAACTTCTACGGCACCGCCGGGACACGAACTCAAAACCTGTGTCATCGAGTGCCAGGAAGCTTAGTCACTCGGTCATCAAGCCCCTTTTTACAGTTCTATAAACGTAAAAAACAAAAGTCACAATTTAACTGAATTAGGTGTGGGCTATAGATGCATATAATCTACAAAACCATCTTGTAATAACATAGAAAAAATTTTTTATACGAAGAACTTTATGCAATTCTAATTACAAAAATGCACAATTGAATTAGATGTGGGCTATAGATGCATAGCCATCTTGTAATAATATACCAATTTTTATATGAAGAAATTTCTACAATTCTAAGAACAGAAAATGCACAACTTAACTGTATTAGGTGTAGGCTATAGATACATGCAACGTACAGAACCATCTAGTAATAATATAGCAATGTTTACAGGAAGTTATTTTTTTGTTAATACAGTACAATAACATTACAGTATATAAGAACATAAAAAAAAATCCATAAAATGTACAACTAAACTGAATTAGGTGTAGACTACAGATATGCACAACCTACAGAACCATCTTATAATAACATAGCAATTTTTATACGAAGAACATTTTACAATCCTAAAAACATTAAACAAAAATACAACTAAAATCCTTACCAGTATTCTTATTTTTTATCTTAGAGAGGGTCAACAGACATCAATACTGTACAAAGTTTAAAAACCAGGGGGGGACAAATAAATGTCCGGGGAATATTAAAACTTTTCATCGTTTCCTGGATACTCCGGCATCTTACGGAAAGCCGCTTTGTCTGCTGCGTGTGTGCTTATCCAGCGGAGGGATTTATTCGTCTGATTTATCAGTTTAAATTTCAGAAAACTTCACCGGCAGCTGCCGCCTTTCGGCCCCCACGGTGGAGATTTCAGGGGCAGCAGATTTGCGTCTATTTATAGGGTTTACCGATATTTTAGTTTGGAATCACGCGACGAGATGGAATTTTCAAACTTCTAATTGGATGTGTAATTAAACTCTGTTGTGAGGCTTAATTGTTACTTGTATGGGTTTCAACTTTAGAGTCAAATTGAGGGAATGAAGAGATATAAGTATTGATTCTAAGATATATCATTAGGCCAATATGCATCCTTAAAAATATATCAATAATTGGAAAATAATCGAAAAATATCCGAAATAACGTTTTATAATATGATGCAAATTATGAAATTATGGGAAGATTGATACACATTAATATTTCTTGTAAAATATAAGAGCTTAATTGTTACTTGTATAGGTTTCGACGATTCCAAAATATATCATTAGGCCAATATGCATCCTTAAAATATACATAAATAATTGTAAAAAAAAATTGAAAAGCTGCGAAATAACGGTGCGTAATATGATGTAAATTTTGGAATTATGTAAAGATTAATTAATATATATTAAAATTTCTTATAAAAATATATTATCTTAATGATTACTTGTGTATAGGTTTGAACTTTAGAATCAAATTGAAGAAATAAAGAGTTATAAGAAGGATAATTTTAAAACGGTTGGATTACAATAACAATTCAATCATTAGAAAAAGTTGAAAATATGGATATAACGTTGCATAATAGGATGCAATTTATAGAATTATGTTAAGATTAATTAATACATGTATGATATATATGAATATATGATAATACATGATGTATATGTAATCACGTATATATATGATGTATGATGATAATATATGATGACATTTTAACTGGATTCCTTTGTAATATTCGGGAACATGAAGCATTTAGATTTAAATTAAATACGCAAATGTAGAAGATATATAAATAGCGTTCGATGCCGCAGATTTTGGGTTTGATCCCATCGATATCATGGATGTTTGTAGTGATTCGTAATCCACTTTAAACAGCTATAAATCCGCCTCTAATATGACTGTAGAGCATTGGGTGTAGGGCTGTAAACTACCAGTAAAAGGAAAAGGAGGCAGGGCTACCCTGTAAAAAGAAAACATCACCTTTCTCGATATCTGTCAGTAGTCAGATTGCTTTGTTCGACCATGGGCTATAGTGCCAGAGCGTTAGTTACAGGATATATAAAAATATTAAATGTGTGGTAATTTAAAGCAAATGAAAAAAAAATATATTAACGTAACTGATAAATTTAGTGATAATTTATGGATCAGATTTTTTTATATAGAAATTCATTTAATTTAGATTCTTTATGGAAAAGATTAATTAATAATTTCAGAGTACTTAATTTTGAAATTTAAAGGAATAAATTTGAATAGCCTATATTTTTAAAATGTAAACGACTCATTGATGATTACACAACCCATGATGTCCATTTTATAATGAAATTCTCTTACATATTTAAGCACTAAGTTAGTTTAGTCTTCCACATTAATGATTGATTTCAATTAATTATTACTAACTTAATGATTAACTATAACAATTATTTTTTATTTCATGAACTTTGAAATTAATCAGTTAATTAATATCGATTACACTCTGAATGAATGAATGAATAAAATAAAAAATAATTGTGTTAATTTTTAAAAAAATTATCTTGAGATATATTTTTATTTTAAATTTTTATACATTCTTATCTAGTAATGATCATTAATTTTAAAAGAAGTTGCAAAAAAAATTGATTTATTCAATAATAAAATTAAAAAATTTATTACTAAATTCCTAATCTTCCATCTTCATTGGAGACTTTTTGTGAATCCATAATATTTACACTGAAATAATGTAACTGATGGCCGAATGGCTAGCGCTCTGGCGTTCGGTACCACAGGTATCGGGTTCTAATCCCGGAGTTGCCATGGGTTTGTAGTGGTTCGGAATCCACTTTAAGCCGTAGGTCCCGGTCTAATAGGATCGTAGAGCACTGCGGGGGCATTGTTGCTCCGTCCAAGTCTTATCTTCAAGTTACACACGCCCCCTCGGTAATGCAAAGTGAGTAACGTCGGTGCAGCGCTTGCCTTAAGGCATCCAAGACCAAGCTGTCTAAATGTTTGCAAGTTGCATTAGAACAAAAAAAAATGTAATTTAACACATTTACAGCAGTTATATTTTATAAAGGGAACGATGTGATTTTATTCATTTATCAATATATATATATATATATATATATATACTGTTGGTCCAGTCCAATTAGCCTAAAGTGTGCATAAAATGACTGTAGAGCGACGCACCAAACCTAATTATTGGTAGTTAAAATAAATAAATTAAAGACTTTAAATATACATGAAATAGGCTTTAAGTCTTTTAAAATACCATGATGCCTCACTCATGGCACAGTAGCAACATGCGTGCCGTTGATGAGAGTTAGGATGGTGGTTCGATTCGCTGGCAGCTTTGTTATAGACTCTGTTTCAAAGACGAAGAGACTCGATGTCGTTTGTGAATTCCAACATCTTACCTCTTTAGTCAGACTACCTGGTGCGAATTTTCAGGTTTTTCTCTCATATAATACGCAAATGTGCTAGTTCCCCCTAAAAGTTCTCCAGGAAGTCACTGTCTTCCATCTTCAGCCACTGGGAGCCAAGTGAGACTTCTACCTACAGGTTCTCCCTCCCAACAGAAGCTGTCCCTTTTCCTCTATCCATGAGCAGATTACTCGTGGGGTGTCCATTCCGCGCTGCAGGAGACTAAGGATTATTCACAACAACAACACAGCTACATTCCAAATCATTTTTAATATAACAAACAAAAATGTTTTATTCTTCCAGTAATGTTTGCTATTTAGGGAGATATTTGCAATCAACTTGTGTAATAGTTATAGCATAAAATATTTATCCATTCATCTTTTCTTCATCATACTACGTTTCTTAACTAAATTTATTTTGGTTTTTCAGGGTTTTTTTTTTTGCTTTTATGTATGAATGTCCTCATACTGAATTTATTATTTATAGCAATACATATATACTTTATGAATCTTACATATATACAGTATTTTTATGTATGTAAAATGGCAAATAATATTTTATGAATGCAAGAGTTCTTTTTCTCTTTTACTCTCTTTTTTGCAGAGGTGCATTATTTTTTTTAATATAACAAACAAAAATATTTTTTTATTCTTCCATTAATGTTTGCTATTTAGTGAGATATTTTCAAATCACCCTGTGCAATATTCATAACAAAAAATATTTATCTATTCATCTCTTTTTTATCAGACTGTTTTTTTAACTAAGTTTATTTTGCTTTACATATGTGTCCTTATATTGAATTTATTATTTATAGCCATATATATGCATATATACTTTATGAATTTTATACATGTATAATGGGAGATGATATTTTATGAATGTAAAAATTCTTATCTTTTACTCTCTTTTTTTTACAGACGAACAATAAATAATTCATCTAAATTGTGTTTCTTGATATGTGTTTGTAGCTTTTTTTCAATCAAAATGATAAAGAAAATTATTTAAAATACCAAAAGAATTCCATTGAATATCTTCAAGCATTAAAGATTATTTTTCGAATTCAAAAATAATAACTTGAAATGGAGGAATTATTTTCATACATTATAATATTGCTTTGGGCCTATAAACTTTCAATCTATTTTTTTTTTTTTCTATTGCAACATTTGAAGCAATTTTTCTCCACGTACTTTATATGGAACTGATGAAATTGGTACGTTGTGCAATTGTCTGTAGTTTTTTTGTTCTTTTTCGTACGAATTACCATATGAAAAAAATATTATTCGGGTTTTTGTTGATTTGGTTACATTTTTATACATTTTCGCTGAATAAATCCATATGAATATTTTATGTCGTAGAAATATTCTTTCTGGGATATATTCAGTTTTCCCTAAACGATTTTTCGTATTCATTTTTTACGGAGCTCATTTGTTCACTTTGCGACAATGCATAATCCGCTTTTTTTGAACATTATGAAGAAAATATTTGTTTACATAGCTGGAAATACCATTTTCTGTGATTCTGTAATGTCTGAATAATATACAAAGAGATAAAGTAGAATCTATTTTGTAATTCGTTCAATCTCTCTTTTGTTTGTGCATGTACACGGGGAAGTTTTTATTTTTTTAAATGAATGAATTATTTATTTTTATATTTCTACTTAAATTCCATTCCTATTATTTAATATAATTTAACTATGTTCATAGTTTTAACAGGATTCATTACACTTTTAAGCGGTAAAAGAAAAAAACCTAGTAAAGCATGTGTGACATGTTAGACTTGCTTAGACATGTTTTGAATCTTTTTAATTAATCCAATACGAAGAATTAAAATCGGGTTGGAATATTTCATTTTAGTAGTCATTCATTTGAAAAATAAAAAAATAGTTTTTTCAGAGAGTTCGAAAATAGCCTTGTGATATAAGAATAGGAAAATTTAAGAACGAATTGGAATGTTTCATTTTAGAACTGTTGTTCTGTAGTATTCTTAAAGAATGTTATTTTCTTATGTTCAGATTAAGATCATTTACATTAGTAAATGACTGGCTAATACTAACTACGACGAATATAATATTGACTACGAACTTTAATTCAGAAGTCTTCATATTCGTTTTATAAATATAAAAAATTAAAAAAAAATGTGTTTTCAGAGAGATTGCAAATGATTTTCTATTTGAGTTGTTTATTTAATTCTCAAACAAAATTGATATTTTACTAAAGTTGTTGTGACTAACCATCAGTGTCCATCGGCTCTGGGACGGACGTCCCATAAATAGTCTACTCATGGAAGGCGAGAAAAGGGGGAACCTTCTATTGTGATGGGTCATCCATAGGTAGAAATCTGACTTGGCTGTGAGTAGATCAAGAAAGTAAGAGGGCCTTTTGGGGAGACTTTTAGGGGTAATTGCTACGCATTTGAGAAGGAGGATAGGAGAAAAACCCGAAAAACTAACGAGTAGCTAAACTGACTAACGAGGCAAGATGGTGAACATCCCAAACGCCATCAAGATTCCTCGCTTTTGAAACAGTCTAAAAAGAAGTCGCCAGTGGATTGAACCTCGGCACTATTGTGCACCAGTGCCCACACGTTACCACTCAGTCGAGAGTCAAGTGCTTTTAAAAGCACTGTTAATTGTAGATAATTTGAAATGAGGGTAAATTTTAAAATTGTTAATTTTGTTAGTAATTGTTTTTTTTTTAACACGCTTTTGTTAGTTTTACCTGCATGCTTGTTTATAACTGACTCTTTGGGCTCGATTTTTGCCTTACTTTAAGCGATCAGATTTAATTTAAACGTTGTAGACTTATCAAGGACCGACGGCAATAAAATATTTTGATAAGTTTATTATCTCGTTATGACTAGGATCGCCAGGATTGGTGATTTTATTTTAACTTATGAAGAGCAATTTAACCCATGTAGAAGGAAAGTACCCAAGACATTCAAACCTACGTGGACAGTGGCCCAACGGATAAAGCTCCTGACTACGGATCAGGAGATTATCTGTTCGAATCCTGTCTGGCTCGACATATTCGCATTTAGCCTTTTGTTTTACTCACAGTTAAATTATTGTAAGAACTACAGTTCCAGTCCTGCGTACCGAGACCTCATTTAAATACATAGTATAGTTTAAAAACACGCTTTTAGAGTAGTTTATTGATAATGATAAACAAAACTTTTAATTGGGTATTACTATGGACAGATTATTTAACATTACTTATTAACTGACACTAACTTCAACATTTTTGCTTTATTTAACTATCATAATATAATTTCCAACTACTCTTTATACTAGATAAAAAAAAATTCGTATTGAGTTAATAAATTTTGGAAAATAACTAAGCAAGCTTTTAAAGTAGATTTTCGTCTGTAGGTTGTTAATCTCTTTCTATGTGTGAATATTATTTTTCTTCACATATATTGCCAAACTTTTCTTCTCACAAAAGTAATTCTTTCAAATCGCTTAATCATATTAGGGATATCGAGAATAGATAAAATTTAAACCAAGAATTTCTAAGATAATTTTTTTTTTTTTTTTTTTGCAGAATTCTGGTTTTTGTTTTATTCCTTTACAATTCAAATTAGATATCTTTCCATTACTATTTTATCGATGTCTAGATAATGGTTTATTGAATTTTGTGCCTTACAATTTTTTATTACATTTTGTATTAATAAAAACATGAAATTGAATTTAAAAAAAAAAATTTTTTAATTTTTATTCCTAATATTTTTTTTTTTAAATACGTTTATTTCGAGTTCTACGTCAGTATAATTCTTTAATTATCTGCTATTCTTAAACTTTTTCAGAATGATAATAACATTAAGATATAGTTAAATTAGGGTTAGTTTTAAGATATAATTAAATTAGGGTTAGTTTCAATATATGATTAAGTTATATTAGTTTTCAGATATAATTAAATTAGGTTTAGGATTTAAAATACAATTAAATTAGGATTACCTTAAGGTATAAAAACTAATTTCAATTTAATTATATCTTAAACCTAATCTTAATCTTAAAAACTAATTTTAATTTAATTAAGATTAGCTTTGCGATATAATTAAATTCAAATTAATTTTGTAATATAAATAAATTTAAATGAGTTTTCAGGTATCATTAAATGTAAGAAATAAAATAATTTGTAATTCATATAATTAATGAAATATTAGACTTTGTTATGAATTTTCTTAAAGATTCATAAACTATTAATTATTTAAATGATAAAACAAATCAATACTGGTCAATAATATATATATATATATATATATATATATATATATATATATATATATATATTTACAAATTGAGGCGTGTAAGATAAATTTCACGAAATGATTGCAAATTTACAAAAAAAAAAATCCTCTGATCTGGCAGGTTTGTTGTCGTTCAAACATCTACATGATTTATACTGATGTAAAAACAATAATGGTGATGTCTATAATTTATGTAAATTGGAAAATTCTGACGCTCGGTACAACAGATTTCGAGTTCGAATCTCGGTGTGCCATAGATATTTGTAGGGGTTCGGAATCCCCTTTAAGCCGTAGGTCCCGGTCTCCTATGACTGTTGGGCGTAGTGTTGACAAACCTATCCCCCCCCTAAAAAAAGAAAACATCCCTCGTCTCGAAATCTACTAGTATACGGCCTTGGCCCACATTGGGCTGTTGCGCCAAAAGATGATGGTGATGAAATTAGAAAATATCTGAGAGAGGGTATAAAACACAGTACAAGTACCTTATTATATAGCTATTTGCCAAATAGATGTCGGCCCTATGTGAGTCCGGATTAGAATAGACCCACTGTAGCCCATGCATGTCGTAAATGACGAGTAAAAGGGGTACCTAGTACCTGAAGGTAAAACCTAGTGCCCGGAGATGTAAAGTCAGACTTCTCCCTTTGGGTGCCCCATGTCTTTGTGCCGCAAGGTCAAGGACAAAAAAGATGCTGCGTTTTTTAAGATTTTGATTAAGATTTTCGTTTAAGATTTTTTTTTTTTTTTGTCCTGGGGACGTTTTCATTGTTTAAGAACACACGTGTACATGGACTTGGTCTAGATCAGAAATGGGCAAACCTTTTCGGTCGCGGGCCAAAATCGAAAAAAAGTTTGGCGGGCCAAGATAAATTTTTCTAAGATTTTAAAAACAATATACAAGTATAACAATTTAAATATGTTAATGAGATGAATGAAATTGGGATTTCATTTTTAAAAGTTCCTTATATTAAGGTTCGAAGTGAGATATGCTCATGTGTTTCTCGCAATATACTTACAAACGGATTCTATTAGCTTTATTATTATATTGTATATATTTTACTAATTAGCATGTGTATTTGTCAATGAAATGGTATCCGTAATAAAGAAGGAAAGCTTTGTTACATTTACGATTTCATTAAACATAGCATCCTTCCAGAATTCCTTATCATTCGATCATTTTTATTTTTATTTACCATTTCGTACTAGACAACCTTGTTATTTTATTAAATACGTAATAAAACAATGAATATACTTCTAAGTAATACACTGAATTAATACTGCAGTTTTAACACTGAATCCTCATCTTATCATTCATTCAAATACCGATTGTCATTTAAGCTTACTTAAACTTAATTTACATAACACATTTGAAGGTCAATGTCGAATATCTAAAAATATTCAAGGCTATTCAATTGCAAACTGGATTTTAAAGACTTTCTATTTTTAATCCAATAGTAAATTTTGTTTTATTCGAAAAGTTATTGATTATCGATATGATGTATTTTTATAGCGACAATCGCGAAGAAACACTTTCAGTAAAAGTTATTTTTAAATCATGTGGTGCCTTTTTGATAGGCATTGTCAGGAAAATATTTTTACACTTTTTAAAAATTCATTGAGAAACAAAAAGATATACAGGAACAATTTCTCATTCTCTATTGAGAGTAAGAAATTTTTCAGCGATAGTCTTGATATTGAGTCTTGAATTTTTTTAACACTTTGAAGGGTTTTATACTCTTTGATATGGTGATAGTTGGAAAATTTGTTACCAATCTGCAACTTACTGTCGAACTTAAAAAGTCGAGTTACAGCAGCCATTGGATATCGTTAGTTGCATGCAATTTATACATGAATGTTTATATGTATGATATATCAATGTAACTTAAAAAAGCTTTAAATTAGCATTCCATTGTTTTTGCTCATAAGTTAATAATCTTTAACCTTGGGGCACTATAAGTAGAGACCTTAACGGGGCTTGATGACCAAGTGACTAGCTCTCTGGTGCAGGATGATACAGAATTCCAATCCCTGCGTTGCCATGGATGTTTGTAGTGGTTCGGAATCCACATTAAACTTTAGGGCTCTGCTTATTATGCCTGTAGAGTGTTGGGCGTAAGGCTGACATTCCCACCCCGTGAAAAGAAACATCTATTTGTTTCAAAATCTGCAAGTAGACAGACAGCCTTGACCCACCATCCGCCAACGAAGAAGAGACTTTATCTCATGGAATATCGTTGAGGAAACGATAATTTGCTGTAAAATAACCAGTTTACAGAGTTGCGCAGAGTATACTCTCAACTGTTATATGCCCCTACTCATATTTGTTGCTAGTAGATGGTAACCAATGAAGTAAATGTGTGATTTTACATATTAAAAGTATATTGCATGTTTACTAAAGAAAAGAAAATATTAAAATTAGTATATGAAAAAACTCATTATGTCCTAATCACAATTTCTCATTCGCTATTTAGAGTAAAGCATTTTCGTCGATAGCCATATCATTTTTAATGAGTGCTAGTTAGTTACACACCGCACATTAAGACTTAAATTCTATTAACATGAGTTTATACTCTTTGACATGGCGATAGTTGGAAACATGTGTTACCAATCTCCAATTCCTAACACTGACGAATTTAAAAGTCGAATTACAGCAACCATTGGAGAACATTAGTTGTATGCAACATATACCGTTAGTAGACACCTTACCGGGCACTGATGGCATGGATGTTAGGGAGTTTTTGGGAATCCATTTAAACTGTAGGTCCCGGTCTTTTTAGCCGTCGTGTGCATAAGATGACTGTAGAGCGGCAAATTAAATCAAACCAAACCCCGAAAAAAGGCCAAAATCCTCCAAGGCAGAAGAAAGTTCAAGATTCCGTGTTTTAATGTGGGTGTGTTCGTGTGTGGACTAATGGAGGAAACATTGAAATGTCGAAAACAACGCTAAAAAACCTTTTAAATTCCTTCTACACTGACTACCAATAAGTATTTGGACACCTATGCAAATGACGATATCTGCGGTAATAAGGTACGTCACGGACTCCGCCGATGTATATCGTGTAGGAAACAGCATCGACATTAGTCGCATGCACGATGCCGCGCAGTTCGGAGCTCTCTGATTTCGAGAAAGGTATAATTATCGGGTATCACAATTGTGGCCGATCCTTAAGGGACATATCTAGTGATCTGAAGTACCCAAAATCGACAGTGGCCTATGTGATTAAGAAGTGGAAGGTGAGCGGTGATTGTCGGAATGTGCCCCAACTCGGCAGACCAACGAAACTGGGAGATAGAGACCGACGAGTGCTCACCAGAGAAATTCGGAAGAACCGCACCCAGCCGATGGCCCTCATCAGTGAGGAGTTCAACAGGCATTCGGGAGTATTGTTTCAATGAATACCATCCGTAAGGAAGCACATATGCATGGTTTTCATGGTCGTGCTGCTGCCCATAAGCCTTTAATCACAAACTCCAACCGCGCTGCTCGGTTAATGTGGTGCAAAGCATATCGAAATTGGACTTTAGATCAGTGGAAACGGATTCTTTGGAGTGACGAATCAAGGTTCGCCCTTTACCGTTCGGATGGCAGAGTCTGGGTCTGGCGTCTGCCTGGAGAACGTCTCCTGCCAGAATGCATTGTACCAACAGTCAAGTTCGGCGGAGGTGGAATTATGGTCTGGGGGTGTTTCTCCTGGTATGGACTGGGACCTTTGGTCCCCATTCTTGGTAAGCTCAACGCCGATGCCTACTGCACTATTTTGGATGACAATGTGCTTCCTACGTTGTGACAGTTTTACGGGTTGGACCCCTGTTACTTTCAGGACGACAATGCCAGTTGTCATGTTTCGACGTTAACCAAGGCTTGGTATGGTGCCAATGGAGTTCATCGAATGAACTGGCCTGCCCAGAGCCCAGATCTCAACCCTATCGAGAACCTCTGGGACGCGTTGCATCGCCAAATTCAGGGTTGCACTACCCGTCCAAAATCGGTGAAGGAACTTCTATGTCTTCTCAAGCCGAGTGGAAGAAAATACCATTAGCTGTCATACAAAGACTTGTGGAAAGTATGCCCCAGAGGGTTCACGCTGTAATTGCCTCTCGTGGAGGCTCTACCAACTATTGATTTTGAATAATGTTCGTTTTTCTTTTCTATCACAGGTGTCCAAATATTTATTGGTAGTCAGTGTATTAACTTATATATATCTTGTACAAATATTCAATCGTTCTTAAAATAATTTTATTCATCCACTCTAGTTCAAATACATTTTTTTAACTTGTAGTGGATGACACTGAATGTTAATACAGTTTTTCAAATATTAATTCAGTTATTAAATTTAATTCATTAATTTTAAATTTAAGTTGCATAAATCTACCAATAGATGGCGCCAGATAAGCTTAAAAAATGAAAATTATTTATAAAGGACTTTCTGCAATAGAGTGAAAAAAAATAGTAGGAATTGACTTAAATTTTTTTTTTTATATTACTTGTTAATATTTAGTTGAATATAGATATAGCATACTTTAGTAATTTTTTAAGAATTATTAAATTCATCATGGCACTATCATTTGTTCTCTTGCACTATGATTTATCCCTGCATATAAAGCAAATATACATTTGCTATTTTTAAGCAAGCAATGTAAATTCTCGAACAGCAATAAAATTGCCTTTTGATTTGCAACAAGTTGATTTTGATTCCATTGATCGAAAAAAATGGAAACCGGGGATTTTCTCCCATTTTTGTTTCTATTTTATCTCCACGTATCTCATTTGTACAGCGCATTTCCCACTGCACAACAAAGCAGAGGTGAGGCATTGCAAAATATAAACTTTAGGAGCAAATTCTGCTACTTGCAATTTATCTCTTATCTTGTTTTATCTCGCGTTTCCCCCAGGGAGTGTTTGATATGCTAAATTTATTGCTTTCGGAAAAACACTCCTAAATCACGAGATTTCTTATTCCACTTTCAGTATCGGAAACGATCTATACTTTGTACCATTTGTGTACTTTATGTTGCTGTTGAATGGTGTTTCTTGAAACATGGAAAAACAAAGAATTTATTTCGAGTAATAATTACCGTCTCGAGTGATATGTAAATTTTGGGGGTTTTTGATTTGGAAAAATGAATGTTTAGTATTTCCCTTCTCTGCAAATTTAAATTGGAAATATTTAAATGAGTTACAAACCTACACAACAGTTTTAGGAGATTATATAAGCAAAAGGAGAAGTCAAAATATCTAAATGGATTAATAAACTATAACTATAATGTCTAAAGTTGTATCTTAAAATTAAATCTACAGATAAATCTATATTTTAGAAATCTTCACCAACTGCTAGATGGTTACATGACATATTAAATAAATAATAAGGGCCGGACGGCCGAGTGACTAAACCCCTGGTATTCGGTGCCCCAGGGTTACGAGGCCCGGCTGTGCCATAGATGCTTGTAGGGATTTGAAAACCATTTTAAATCGTAAATCCCAGTCTAATATAGCTATAGAGCGTTAGGCGTAGGAATGACAACCTAACACGTAAATATATATATATATATATATATATATATATATATATATATATCCTTTCTCGAAATCTACCACTATACAGAAGGCCTTGGTCCACCAAGGGGTGTTGTGCCAATGAAGAAGAGATATTATATGATAGAATGTTCGTTGATAATACGATGATTTTCAGAGTTTCAGAGTTTACAGAGTTTCACGCAACATACACGCAACTTTTTATCTGTCCTCGCTAAAACTGTTACTAATTTTGGTGTAGCATGAATGCAACCACTGAAATAAATGTTTGACTCTACGCATAAATAGAATATTGAATGTTTGCTAAAGAAAATTAATTACTAAAACAAGTAATATAAAAAAAAAATTTTAAAGTCAATTCTTACTTTTTTTTTCACTCTATTGTAGTTAGTCCTTTATAAATAATTTTCCTTCATTTTTGAAGCTTATCTGGCGCCATCTGTTGGCACATATAAGTAACTTAAATCTAAAAAAAAACAAAAAAAAATTAATGAATTAAATTCAATGAATGAATTAATATTTGAAAAAAATGTATTAACAAACAGTGTCATCCACTACAAGTTAAAAAAAAAAATTTATTTGAACTTGAGTAGAGGAATAAAAAGTATTTTATGAACGATTGAAAATTTGAGCAAGATACATATAGGAGAATGTGAGCTAATAGAAGGAATTGAATTAGTATCTGTTAAGGCTTCAAGAGATTATAATCTACTTCATAGTTCGTCAGTGAATAGTATATCGAAATAATTAGCCAATTATTAATTTGAAAAGAATGCTGCTAATGTATCCCATAAAAAGTCCAAAACATTCCAAGGAAGAAAGAAGTTGAAGACTCTTGTGTTTTGATGTATGGGTATTGATTTGAAATGTGAAGTGTGTGTTTTCGCGTGTTTGATTATTGGGGAGAATATTGAAATAAAGTAAACAACGCAAAAAAATTTTTTTAATATTTAATTTAAGGATATAGTATACCTTAGTTAATTTTTAAAGAATTTTTAACTATTATTTGTTTTCGAGTACTATAATTTATCAAAGCCTAACCAGCAGAGATACATTGCTATTTCTTAAGTAAGAGATGTAAATTCACATATAGAAATAAAACTGCCTTTTTGATTTACAACAAGTTGATGTTGATTCCATTGATCTAAAAAATGGAAACCGGAGATTTTCTTCCGCTTTTGTTTCTATTTTATCTCTGCATAGTATCACATTTGTACAGCACATTTCGCACTGCAAAACAAAGCAGAGGTGATGCATTACAAAATTTAAGAGCAAATTCTGCTACTTGCAATTTATCTCTTATCTTGTTTTATGTCGCGTTTCCCCCCAGGGGGGATGTTTGATATGCTAAATTTATTGCTCTCGGAAAGACTCCCTAAATCACGAGATTTCTTATTCCACTTTCAGCATCGGAAACGATCTGTACTTTGTACCGTTTATGTATTTTAAGTAACCGTTGAACAGTGTTTCTTAAAACATGGAAAATCAAAGAATTTGTTTCGGGTAATAATTACTGCCTCGGGTGAAATGCAAATTTTGAGAATTGTTATTCGGAAAAATGAGTGTTTAGAATTTCACTTTTCTGAAAATTTGAATTGGAAATATTTAAATGAGTACAAACCTATGCATCAGTTGATGGGGATATTTCAGAAATCACCATCAACTTCTTGGAGACCTGATGACCAATTGGCTACAGCTCTCTCCTTTGGTACCACATGCTTAAAGTTAGAATCCTGGCGGTGCATGGATGTTTGTAATCACTCGGAATCCACTTTAAACAGTAGGTTCGATCTAAGATGACTGTTGTCCGTAGAGTTTACAAGCTTAAGCAATAAAAAAAAATCTTGTCTCGAAATCTATAGGTTTTCAGGCGGCCTTGGGTCATCATGAAGTGTTGCGTCTATGTAAAAGACACTTATCTCGTGGAATGTTCGTTGAGAAAACGATTATTTGCAGTAAAATAACCAGTTTACAGATTTGCACGCAATATACAAGCAGATTTTATCTGTATTTGCTAAAATATGTTTGCTAGTTGTGGTGTAACGTAGATGGTAAACAATGAAATAAATGTTTGATTTTACGCATTAAAATAATATTGCTAACGAAAATTAACTATTAAAATTTGTATCTGATAAGACTTCAGAAGATTATAATGGATTCATAGTTCGTTCAGTGAATAGTATATTTGAATAATTAGCCAATTGTTAATTTGAAAAGAATGCTGCTCCTATATCCCATAAAAGAAAAAAAAATTCCAGACTGTGTTTTGTGTGAGTTTTCATGTGTGGGATTATTGAGGAAAATATTGCAATGCCGTAAACAACTCTAAAAAATCTTTTTTTTTTTAAGTATTTAATTTATAGTTATAGCATATATTTGTTATTTTTACAGAATTTCTAGACTATTAAAGAATTTTTAATAATTATTTATTCTCGTTCACTATAAGTTATCCTTGCATATGAAACAAACATACATTGCTATTCTTTAAGCAAGCAATGTAAATTCACGTATAGAAATAAAACTGCCTTTTGATTTACAATAAGTTGATGTTGATTCCATTGATCTAAAAAAAAAAGGAAACCGGAGATTTTCTCCCACTTTTGTTTCTATTTTATCTCAACGTATCTCATTTCTACAGCACATTTCGCATTGCAAAACAAAGCAAAGGGGATGCATTGCTAAAAATATAAAGTTCAGGAGCAAATTCTGCTACTTGCAATTTATCTCTTATCTTGTTTTTATCTCGCGCTTCCCCCAGGCAGTGTTTGATATGCTAAATTTATTGCTCTCGGAAAGACTCCCTAAATCACGAGATTTCTTATTCCACTTTCAGTATCGGAAACGATCTATACTTTGTACTGTTTATGTGCTTTGGCTGCCGGTGAAGAGTGTTCCTTGAAACATGGAAAAACAAAGAATTTATTTCGAGTAATAATTACCGCCTCGGGCGAAATGTTAATTTTGGGGAATTCAGAAAAATGAGTGTTTAGGATTTCACTTTTCTGCAAATTTAAATTGGAAATATTTAAATGAGTTATAAGCATATGCTTCAGTTTTAGGAGATTATATAAATAAAATAAGTCAAAGTATCTAAATGGATAAATAAACTTATAAATAAAATATATAGAGTTGGTTTTTAAATTTAAATCTAAAGATAAATCTATATTTTAGTAATCTCCAGCAACTTCTTTTTTGCCCTGATGCCGAATTGGCTTGAACTCTGGCCTTTGGTACCCACCTTTTGAGCCCGTGGTATGAGTTATACGGAATCCATGTTAAACTGTGGGTCCCGGTCTAATTAACCTAAAGTGTGCACAAAATGAACGTATAGCGACAAACCAAAACACCAACATCTTCAGGATTATATAATATATTATATAAATAATATTGTCCTGATGGTCTAGTGGTTAGCCCTCTGGCGCTCGGGGCTCAGGTTACGGCTATGACTCCCGGTGTTGCCGTAGATGCTTGTAGTGGTTAGGAATTCACTTTAAACCGTAGATCTCTGTCTAATATGACTGTAGAGCATAGAAATGGCAACCCTACCCCGTAGAAAGATAAAACTTCTCCTGTTTCGGTATCTGCCAGTAGGCAGACGACCAAGATTCAACATGGTCTGATGGTCAAGTGGCTAGCGCTCTGGTCTTTGGTATCACAGGCTTGAGGTTCGAAACCTGGCGGTGGTGGGGAATACTTGTTAGTGGATCGGGATCCACATTAAACTGTAGGTCCCGGTCTGTTTAACGCTCGTGTGCGCAAAATGACCGCTCCAAACTAGCATGGACTATAATGCCAAGTATTTATATAAATATTTGCATGCTTAAAAGTTAACACAAAAAATATGATATATTAGACTGTCAATAGGTTGATATGCATTGAAATAAGATAAAAATTTAATACCCATATGTTCAGAATGAAAAAAATAATTTTATAAAATTTAATTTTTGTGATTTTCAGTTGCATAGTTTTCACAATACTGTGCGTTTCGAGTTTCATTATTCAAAATGTATGAATTGGAATTGCAACAGTTAAAACCTTTTTCAAAAGAACAACCAAAAATAATACAAGCAAAAAGTGGATTTTCAGGAATTTATTTAATATATTACGGTTGTGACAATGTATTAAATCATTAGTTGGATTGCAAGACTGAAACTTTCTGATCCTTATTCTAATGAAACATGCAAATAAATCACAATTGTTTTTTTAAAGGAGGCACGTATAGCTTCAAGCAATCAAATTATTATTGTAATATTCATTGTCACAATCCCAATCATAGTTCTTATATAGCGTTCATTATAACGTAAATCATCAACTAGAATAAAATTTAATCTTTACGTTATTTATCACTTAAGATTATATTACTTTATCTCTTATCTCTTTTCATTTATGGCCTTTATCACTTAAGATTAAAGATTAGTATATCTTTAATATTTAACTTTTAAATAAATATGATATAAGTTATTTGATTTTTAAAATTGTAAAAAAATATTTAAATTTTTTAAATATTTTAAAAATCACATTGGGTGTAATGATAGAAAAATACCTTACATTTTCTGCAAATTCCTGAAGTAGACTAAATATGTTTTATAGCTATTTAAAATTGAAAATTATATTGATATTTTTATGCAAATATGATTTTAAAATAAAATTGAAGGAATATAAATAAATAAAAAATTTAATAATTTATAAAATTGAAATAAATATAAATAAATAAAAATATAATAATTTATAAAATTGAAATAAATATAAATAAATAAAAATATGGTAATTTATAAGATTGAAATAAATATAAATTAACTATAAAATTAAATATATTTAATTAAATAATTAAATTATAAATAAATTACTATATTTTTAATTAAATTCAATTTTAAAAAGTAAATATAATTTTATCTTGAGTCCGTAGATAAAATTTTAAATTCATAAAATTTAAATTTAATATTTGCATATAATCTAAGAAAATCTTATAAAAAAAAATATGAAATTTATTTAAATTTTAACATATAGGGTTGTATATATATATTAATTTAAAAGTGCCTTTTTTTATATAAATAACTTTTGTTGAAAGAAGATAGTTATAATGAAAAAAGTAATTTGCATTCTTATTTTCAAAACTTTCAAATATTTTCATAATTAAATATGTTTTTTTTTCATACAGCCAAAATAAAAAACTCGGATATGAATTATAGCAAGGTTGATGAATTATAGCAAGAAAAAAAAAACCCAGTTAATTCTTCTTTCCACAATTTCATTAACTACATATTTCCTCTAATTAAAATTTAATTACACTAACAAACATTCACTGTAAAAGCCAATAAGAAAAATCAATAGACTGAGACTGAAACATCTTCTTACAAATTCTTTTAAAACTATTTCTCGTTATTTATAAAAATGCATCATAAAGCAAAAAAAAAAAAAGGAAACCACTACAGAAACAAACAATAAAATTATTTTCTTTGCATACTTTAGATGCTTTACTTAAACATATCTTAAAACATGTGGAATTCTATTCTAGAACATTCTTTCGTGCGCTTCTTTTTGCACCAAAAAAGTTTAAAAATTAATATATAAATATGCAAAGATTGTGATTTTATAGTAGAAAGATAGCTTTAAAATCCGGGGTTTATTCTCCGCATATAAAGTCATTTGCATTCGCAAGTAGGGAAAAACAAAATGGCGCAACCGATTGCATAAGTTGAATTCGAATAATATATTGAGTGCGTGATAGAAAAAGTAAAAAGCTGTTTCTGATGCGTCCCCATATATTTAAATCTGCCATCAATATTTGCAATGTATGTAGTCATTTGAAAGAAAATACATGCCTCCAGTCCTGGATGGGTTTTTATGAGTATTTTTGTTGTTTCAGCCAGCTTTGAAACAGCCATTATTCTTCCGGTAAGTGCTAAGAAGACAGTGGGAAGGCGCCAAGCAAGTTTCACGACATGTCTGTTGAAAATGTGCAGCATTTTTCTTTTATTTTTTTATTTCAAGTTTTACTGTCATTTCTTTCGTGCGAAAGAGATCTGAAGATTTGATTTCAACGCCTGTAAAGAGGATGCCTTTTTTTCTTCTTTTTTTTTTTGTTTTGGAGTAAGCAGAATGGTGTATGATGTCTTTCAAGGAAGATTAAAAAGCTTTGCCCCTTTTGGTGGATTGGGACGTTTATCTAAGTACCGCAAATTCTTTTATTTGAAAGAATTAGTTACAAACGCCCATAAACAATTTGGAGTGTGTGTGAGGTAATGTGGCTTATGTCGGTCGTCGACTAAGCGATTGGTGGTTTAAGATGACGCTTGCTACAGCTGCATATAAGACAAAGAATGTAGCAAATGTCATGAAATTTTTATTGGAACTGAAAATATGAAAGGACTTTTGTTAACAATTTTTGTTGCATTTGGCGTGCTATTTACTGTGATCAAAATATTATTTATATATAGCAATAGCAAATTTCTGAATGGTCCAAAATATTATAGGAAATTTTTAATTAGTATAAAATTTAATATAGCTATCAAATTTAATTTTTGCATAATGGCTGACGACTTTGAACTCAAAGCTTTCAATTCTTGAATGGATATAAATCTTATATGTGACTTATGTTGTCGAGTATGCGATTGGTGGTTTAAGGTGACGTTTGCTATGGCTGCATATGAGACACATACAGAATTCTGCAAAACTTATAAAATCATTTTTTATTGGGACTGAAAATATGAAAGGGTTTTTATTAACCATTTGTGTTTTTTTTGATGTATTGTTTGCTATAATCGAAATAATACTGATTTCAATATATTAACATGCAATTTCTAAAAGGTCCAAATTATTATAGGAAATTATTAATTATTATAAAATTTAATACAACTATCAAATAGAAATTTTAGGTAACGATTGAAGTATTTGCACTTTAAATTTTAAAATGTATACTCCAGTAAGTACCAAGGGCCAAAACCGTTTTAATTTTACTGTCATTATCTATCATTTCTAGACTACTCGCCAGTACTCGCTGTGACCAAGCATACTCTTGCTAACTACAAACTACTGTCAGGGAAAAATCACAATTGCATAAGTCTCATTAGTATTTTTGCAAGTGGATACCCCCGCGGTTTCATTCGCGTTCATTTAGCTTTTCCGTTCTGAGGGATTTTCAGGATAAAAAAAATCATATGTTTGATTCAGGATATATACATTCCAAACATCGATATACATACATACATATGCAATGCTCTTTACCTTAATATAGCTACCGAGGGTAACCGCGGGATGTTCACTAGTTTATAATGTTAGTGGGATTCATTTCAATTATTTGTTAGTTGTTATGCTTCAGCGTATTATGCTTTACCTAGCAAGTAAATAAAACCGAGTTATTATCCTTTTATGTTTTTTTATCCAACTTATTACAGCAGCAATAAGGTATTAGCTGTCGCGGGCCGGATTGATGACACTGACGGGCCGGGTTTGGCCCGCGAGCCGTAGTTTGGAGACCCCTGGTCCAGACAATGTGTGGTGGCTGCAACAGCTGGGCATTACAAGACATGATGAGGCGTAAGTTCAACATCAGGATAGTTGCCACATTTTTGGTATTTTTTTTTAAAAGGAAACAACAGAAAATTTCATTTTAATTTTTTTTCTAACATACATCATAAAGTTTCCATTTTCTATCTCGTCCTGTCGTTACAATTGAATGTCAACATTATTTCAATATTTCATCCTGCTCTATGGTACATGTTGAGTTCAAGGAAAAAAAAAATTGACAGTGAGAATTTCAGCCAACTAAAATGAAGATTCGAAATTTATTAAAGACGTTTGTAGAAATTTCTCTTTTATGGACAGAACATCGAATGAGTCTAAAAAAAATGGAACAAGGGATTGCAGAAAATATTATGTAACTCGTGATCGAATCTTCTACAAAAATATTGTGAAGACTTTTGAATCAAGTTGAAGTTTCTCGAAACATGCGCATTTTGAAGTTGAAATTGAATTGGATGTTTTAAATTCTCGCACAATATTTATTACCTGTTAATGTTAAAAGGCTATTCGCCTACAATTATGTGTGCCTGTTGTGTAATCCTCAGTGTCCTGCAGTGATGGAAAGATATCTACTCATGGATGGAGGGAAAAGGGACAGCTTAATTTTTATGGAGCACCGATAGGTAGAAGTCTGACTTGGCTCCGTGTCAATGAAGAAGCAGTCAGTAACTTTCGAGATAACTGCCCCGAAATCACCTATAGTATGGGAGAAATCCGGAAAATTTCCACTATGTTATCCGTCTAACGAGGAAGATGCTAAACATCACAAACTCCGTAGTATCACCTCGTTTTGAAACAGTGTCCACAAAAAGAAGCCCTCGGATTGAACCTCAGCGGTAATGCTCATTGCCATTGAGCCACGAGTCTGGCACTACATAATATTCCACTGCTTTAATTATTTGAAAAGGAGGTTTTGAACCTTGATTGGAATTTCACTTATAGAACGAAAAATTGAATTATACTCATCAATGATAACAAATATAATCTTTATTTGCTCGAAATTTGTTAATAAATGTAAAGATATATCCAGTTTTCGATCCTACTGTAGAAAATTTACTGGATTAATATTTCACTTTTTCTCATTGAGTTAACTTCCTATACTAGAGAGAAAATATTTTATATAGTTTAATTACATCACTGCCTGCAGTCAGCAGTACAAAATTCTCATTTACCATTTCTGCTAATAATAAAAAGAAAACGATCTGTTATTATCCATAGTAGCCTGTAGTCTTCGGAAGGTATACGCCTGTATAATTGCTTCCTTTGATGTATATACCTGTTATACTACATAATATAAATTCATTCTGAAATTCTTCTACATTCTGAAAAATTTAAAATCATATTTACGTGAAAATAAAAATTTAGAAGTTTCGTATATATATATTTGTAGTATTTATTTAAAAACCATTTAATATTTAATTACTTGCCGTTAAATAACTATTTTAGGAAGATGTCATAAATAATTGAATTAAGGTTTCGTAGAAAATATAATTAATTAAATTATTCAGTGTTAAAGATTTCTGCCATTAATTTTCGCCGCTTATTTCCATAAATCTTTTTTACTGAATTTTTTAATTATACTTTCATAAAGATTAATTTACTTTTTGTGTTAACCAGCATGGTTATTCTCGTTATGTAATATAAATTAATTTTTAATCATCCTACAATAATTAATTTCTTTTTAAGTCATTTTTCTTTTACACATAGCAAATATTTCCTTTCGAAATGATGACGTTTTTCATATTATTATTCCGTTTCAATTCGAAATTGTTTCGCTTAGAATTTGTAAATTTAATAAAATAAATAAATTAATTAATTAATTTGTCCTTTCATAAATTTATGATAGAAATATCTAGAAATATATCTAACTCTCTATACCAAGGGCACATTGTTTTCTACTTATTTTACATTTATTTCCAATTTATTTAACAAACATTTATTATTGTTTTCCAATTATTTTGCCTTTATTTACAATTTATTTATCAAATATTTATTATTGATTTCCAATTATTTTACGTTTATTTCCAATTTACGTACCATATATTCATTAATGTTTTTTAAATTATTTTATGTTTGTTTCCAATTTATTTACCAAATATTTATTATTGTTTTCCAATTTTACCATACTGAAAACCTTGCCTATTAAATCTCCTAATGAATCCAATTAAATACTGAAAATTCCAATCCACTACCTCTAATGGAAACTGGTGTGAGGTTAAAAATTATTTTTCCTAATCTGCATTACTTTTTGAACTGCATAATTCCAGGAAAAATTAAGTTAAAAAGGAATAATTGAAATCACAATGTCGTCTCAAAATTTTAATCTACTCTGATATCTAGAAACAGAGAACAATGCAGAAACAACTCTATGAATGATAATTGCTTTCGCTTTCGAACAACCACATTGCGTTGCGGTATTCATGGTCAGGCAGATTCCGGTTTGAAGGGGGAATGTGATAATTCATGCAACGGAACAATTTCCCAAAATTTTAGTAGGTAGACATTATCAGTTATAGGCTTTAAAAACATAACTGTCTATGTTCCATTTATGTCGCTAAATAGTCATCATCATCACCATCATCATCAGTGGCGTAACAGCCCCATGGTAGTACAAGGCCGTCTGTCTTCTGAAAGATTACGAGAAAGGAGAAGTTATCTTTTATATGGGGTAGAGTTGTCAGCCCCTACGCCCAACTCTCTATAGTCATATTAGGCAGAGAACTACGGTTTAAAGTGGATTCCGAACCACTGCAGACATCTATGGCATCGCCAGGACTCGAATCCGAAACTTGTGGCAACGAGCGCCAGAGCACTAGTTACTCGTCCCATCACATCCCTGTCACTAAACAGTAGTGTCTTAAAAACTAATCCAGTAAATGAACAAGGATACTAGCAAGGTTATTATTTACTGGCATTATTCATAATCACAATCCAATGATCAAATCTCAAGTTTTATTTGCTCAGAACTATGAACTTTATTTGCTCAAAAGAAGTTTCCATAAACCACAAACAAATGAACCTTATCTCTGAAACCACCATAGTAACAGCCAAGACAAACTTCAATGTTAAAAACAACTTCTTCTGGAAGAACAATTTTCCTTTCCTCCTCAACAAGCAAATGCACAAACAGAAACAGAAAATAAGTCAATGATCCCAATAAATCTGCCCTGTCTTGCCCCTCCAATCCAGTGTCTCCAGGCAGTTCCATTGCTTTGAGGTTCCTTCCAACTCCCATATTCATTGCTTCCTGATCGTTCTTTCGCTACTATTCAAATGTATATGAATTCACCCAATTGATTCTGAACTAGTTGCAATGCAGGAAAACTGTTAGCTATTTTTAATAATAACTCTTTGTAACTATTTTTATTCTTGTTTTTATTTATTTTTTATTATTATTATTTTACTTATGCATGCGTTTTTTTTTTAAGTATTGTCGTAGAAGTTATTATTTCTCTTTCCTAACCATTCTGTCACATTAAATTCCTTTACATTAAGTAATAGCATTTTCCAATCACATACCTAATCTAGCAGTAGCATAAACGTATTTGTACTTGCAACGATTTAGAAATGATGTTAAGTAATGAATTCGTGTCACACATTTGTAACCAGTAATATTTTATTGTTTTATTTCTCATTTCATACCATCTTTTATTTGTTACTTGAATCATTTTGATAAAATAAATTCAATGCAAAGATAAATGATAATTAAATAGATGACAATTATCCTGGATGGAACAACATATAACCATTATATGAAAATATAAAATTGTCACATGTTTTTCAATGGATTCAACTTAGGTTTACCCCTTTACTGCATTATTTTCCCTTACTGAATTTATTAGTCCTTGTCTGTTGGATATCAAACAGACAAGGACTTTTATAAACCGAACACACACAAACGACAAACACGTTTGACCGAATACACATAAAGCGATGGAAAGTTGAGGATCTTCTCACAGTTCCGTATGGCCCACGTCGTGTAGCTGTTGCTCAGTTCCTTCTTTTAACAAGTCATGACTGTCTGAAGTCATACTACGTAAAAATCAATTCAAGCGAATCTGAACTGCAATTTTTGGCTTTTTTAAATTTTAATTGCTGATGTGCACCTTAATCTAAATAATCAGACCTGGACTTTAACTTTTTAATTGTTAATAGTTTTAATTTATTCTATAGCCCGTTTTTTACTTTATGTTAACTTTTAATTATTTTTTATTTATTTATTTTTTTTTTTTTGGGGGGACATCGTCAAGCGGACTCTTAATTGCACCTATAGCTTTAGCTTTTTCGGTCTCTTTCTTTAATTGTTCTCAAGCAATCAATGTTTTTCTTAAATTCTTTATTTTTCTTTGTTATTACTACTCTTCAATTTAAGCAACTTCATTTTGTGCAAATGTTTTAACTACTTTAAGATGTGGAGGTTTTCGTGGTTCTTAAAATCACATAAAACTCAGTACAGGTACGCCGTTGGCCGACTATATGGGGAAAATTTACATCGCATTGGAATATTTTACCAACCAAACTCCTCTTTATGATTTGACAGAACTAATGAAACCGAGCTCATTTCCATCGTTGCTTGACATTTCATGGCGAATCCGAGACGGCGAGATACTGGCAACCTAGAGAACTCTTAAGGCAATGACTTTGGTCAACTTTGTTGAACTCGTCTTTTCTGGCAATTTCTCTTTCTTTTTCAATTCTTCTATTAGCTTACACTCACCCTATATATATCTTGTTCAAATTTTCAATCGTTCATAAAATACTTTTTATTCATCCATTCAAGTTCAAACACATTTTTTTGAACTTGTAGTGGATGACACTTGAAAGTGTTAATACAGTTTTTCAAATATTAATTCAGTAATTAAATTTAATTAATTAATTTTAGTTTTTTTTTTAAGGTTTAAGTTGTTTATATCTACCAATAGATGGCGCCAGATAAACTTAAAGAAATGAATTAAAAATATTTATAAAGGACTTTCTGAAATAGAGTGAAAAAAGTAGGAATTGACTTAAAAAATTTTTTTATATTTGTTATTCTGTATTTTGCCTGTTTTTGTATTGCCATTCCATTGGAAATAAAAAAATATAAATTAATATTACATCAAATTATGGGCACATCTTGAATAGACTTCAGATCTTTAACTTCGGTTTTATTATAGGAGAATCTGGGTTCCTCCAACTTAGACGTCCTACCCTCTAATCAAAAGACGCTTCTATGATGCTTTCGTGAAAACATAAACTTATCGAAAAATGTAATATCTAAACTGTATCTAATGAAAACAATGAAAAAAAAAAAAAACAACTGATATATTGTTTATAATATATCCATCAAATTCTGAGAATAGATGCTTAAAAAAAAAAAAAAAAAATATTCTCATTTACAGAAACACCAATTTGAGTGCTCATATAATATTATGCATAAAACGCTAATATTATAGCGTTTATATTGCTGCTCGTACAATGACAATGTTACAGCGCATACTGTAGTAAACCGGTCGTTTCAATTGCATGATGAATATGAATGGATATTTAAACGTAGTATAATTTCTCCGAATCTTACCATCTCATTTATCATAGTAAAAGAACCCAAAGAAAACGAATTGAATTACTTTCTAATAAATTGTATAATGAATACTAAATTGCCTGTTAACACGGAGACGATAATTTTCTTGTTATATTTATTCATGAGCAAAGCCGAGTAAAGATTAACTTCTTCAGAGGTTAATTACTTTAACCTATTTAATAACTTATATTCTGATCTTTTTCTTAAGGAATAGTCCACTCAAAAGTATTTTTTTAACTCCGCCATTTTTCAATTTCTTTAACTAATGTAGTTTAGATTCTGCTTGTTAATTGCTTATCTGTGACTATTAATATTATTATTGTTACTATTATTATTATTTTTGTGGTAAAGTGGGGAAACTATTTACCACACTTAAAGGAAGACGAATAAATTACACATCGAATCAAATATCAATTAGTTATATTTACCAATTTTTCTAGAATTTAATAACATTTTTTTCTTGATGTTAGAGTAGTTAAAATAAACATGAAATATTGAACCTATAAATTTATTACAATTTCACTAATATACTAAATTATATTGTTTTATTCAAATAAGCCAGGCTTCATAAATTTTGTATTTTATATTTCAAAGAGTTTTCACATAAATCATGATTTTGCTATGATTAACTTGTTGATAATTGACAAAAAAAAGATGTGTTAAAAAGGGTTAAAATTTGCATTACATTGTAACAAACATCATTTATGGAAATATTTTATATTATTTTATCGCTTAACACGATGTATGGATGAAGTGTTATAATAAAAAAACAGCACGTCTTACACTAAAATAAAAATATAAAATTAAATTTTCTAAATTACCTGTTTATTAAAATTAAAAGAATTCTATTTTTATAGAGTATTTGCGCAGTTTTTGGTCATTTGTTTACAAATAAAGTATTTACTTTGGAAGCTATCAAGAATAGAATTCTCTCTTGGCGATATTTTAATTTGGAAGCCAAATTACTTCGCCAAGGCGTTTTAATAATATCGTGGCCGATAAAAAATCTTTTTCTTAAGCCTAAATTCAGTAAAAAGAATATTAATCATAAGTGCAAATAAATTTTTAAAGCACATAAAAAGGAGATATATGTGTAGTGTTGACAAAATATTTTGTTTTTTGCGTGGTGTATGAAGAAAACTTTAACAATTTAATTTTTTAATTAACATTTTTTTAATATTCTTTTTGAGATATCGTTTTACCAAATATTTCCGAATATAAACCGATCTGTGTATAAACCGAGAGGGGATTTTTCTTCAAAAATTAACTCATACTCGTATATAAAAAGAAATGAAAAATAATCCTGTAATTTTCACTAATTACAGCATTGCATTTTTATTTCTGATGTATGTTTTGCTACCTTCCCTTAAACAAACGAAAATTTCGCTTACATCCCTTTTTTTCTTGCAAGAACGCAAGAAATTGCAATATAAACAACTTCAAAAATAAAATAGCTCATTTTCTTAAAACGAATAACTTATTTCATTATTTTTTTCCATAACCATAAGAAATATAAATAAAAAAAAAAAACAGCTATATTTAGCGATTCATCACCTTATAGCCAGCGATGTTACATTTAGCTAACGGAAAAGTACCAACATCTTTTGCGAGATTAATATATCCGTATTTAAGTAAATCCCAGCAATTTAAGATCTAATTTAAAATTAGATTAAAGATTTGATTTGATTTAAGGTTAATATTTAATTAATTAAATACTGTACTTATGTATCTGAACTTTGTCAAAGGCAAAGTAATGTTAGTGTATAAATTTTGGCATATTTTGGTTCCTTTCCAAACACTTCTACTTAGATAGAATTAGTTATCCAAGAAAGATAAATTAGAGTTTGTTTAGAATTCTTTTCCAGTGTTATTTAAAGAAAAATAACAAAATGTTGTGTGGCAAGTTTAAATGAAAAATGTTTTAAACATCTATGTTTACAAGATAATAAAATTAAAATTTTTAAAACCAATTTTTAAAAGCAATATCCTCCTAGATTTTTAAAAGAAAAAAATATAACAATAAGTATTCATTTAAAAAAAAATACATTTGTAAAAGAGAATTAAAAGGATTAGAGTGAATAGACTCGCTTCTGTAACAAGTATTTAATTTATATTAATCTATACAGGAACCAATATCTAATGTTAATTTTAAAAAAAAGTGGGACATTCACCACAAAGAGAAAGTCTTGACTTCAATTGAGGAAGTTCAGTCAATTTAAAGAGGTCGCTGGCGATGTCTGTTACATTTCATTTCTATACATATATTATATTTAGTAATTTGAATGAAAAATTCGTTTGAGGCTTTGATTTGTGATAGATAAATCTGTTATAATATTTGTATCTATTAAAAAAAGGTCCTTATATTCTTT
This sequence comes from Caerostris extrusa, assembly GCA_021605095.1. Classification (NCBI taxonomy): domain Eukaryota; kingdom Metazoa; phylum Arthropoda; class Arachnida; order Araneae; family Araneidae; genus Caerostris; species Caerostris extrusa. Next base: position 38,385 of record BPLR01014327.1, on the reverse strand, counting down.
ATAGAAACTTAATCAAACTAATTTTATTTGGGGGGAGTGATAACCTGCAAAATATAGTTTGCCTATAATTTCACAAGTTATTGTAAATAATATTTACCCATTAAGATATTGTTTAAAGGGAATAAACATGAATTTTTCTTAGTTTTTAAAAGAAATGCAATATATATTTATTTTGAACGATGCCTATTTTTAAAATTGTAATGTTTATAATGCATTCAAAATATTTTAAACATATATTTCAACTATTTTTTATAAGCTCAATTAAATATCTTGAATATTTTTATACAATGTTGTACACTAAATAACCCATATCTTTTATTCTGTGATTTGAACTTCTCCGTGTTATTTACGATTTTCTTCTAGTATTCTAATATATTTCATCTTTTTTTTTTCTTGTAATTAGTTAATCCATTAATTTTAAATCTAATTTTTAATTTTTTTTTATGTACGTTCACTATGTAATTATCCTATTTATTTATGATATTTAAAAAAAAAAAAAATTAATTGGTTTTTTTGGATTTAGTTCATTTATTAAAAATTACTTCTCTTACGTTGTTTATTTAAAATTTGACATCTACAAATTTGAAAACTTGAAAATAAACAAAAAATGATTCAAAAGAATTTCCATTAGAAAATTTTGCTGTAAGTCATTTTTGATGACATTTGATACAATTTCAAATATAATATTTAAAAATATTTATTCATTTAATTTTTAATCCTCCATCAAAATGACTTATGTGTAGATACTGTTCATATATTACTTTCTATTAAGTCAAATTATTTAACTTATTATTGTCTTTCTAATGCTGGAATTTATTTTGATACGTTAAAGTTATTTTAAAAGTATTATTTCCCATTGGTACAATTTGTAATAGGATTCATCAAACATTTGTTTATTTAGCAAAGAAAAGCGTCCTTTTAAAAATTTCTTTTCTTGCAAAAGCTTCTCGTTTTGATAATGAGAACAAAAGATACGAAATACTGAAGCAGACAGCTTCTTTTTCAGAAATAGAAGCTGTTCCAACTTTTATGTCTTCTCTACAGAGAGTCTCTTACTTTAATTATCGATCAATAAAACTTGCAGAGTTGCATTTTTTAAAACTAATAAAACATTTCTTTATTTATGCTTTACATTCATTTCTTTAACAAATAATCATCTGTCATGCGTGCATTTAATTTTTCTCCATAAATAATAATAGTTAAATAATAGTATAGTAAGAAGTAGTAGAGAAAAGTTAACTTAAGTTGATGAAATACAATAAATATTTTAAGACATATTCTGTAAGTATTAGGGTAAAGTACTGGATTTGAACGTTAATATATATGTATATTAAAATATTTTTCTAATCATTTTGTATTTTATACGTTAATTGAATGAATCTTTTTCTTTTTAAAAATCATGTTTTGAATTTCTAATAAAAATAATTATAAATATTTGCTAATTAATATTAATAATGATTCGAAATAAAAAAAAATAATCAGAATGTCTAATTTTGAAAAATTAAGCTAATTTTGAAAAGTACGATTACTGGTAAACATAAAAGCACCGATAAAAAACACAAGTACTGATAAAATACATTTTTAAAACAAAGACAATTTTTACGGTGATTTTTTTTAGACATATTAGTTGTGAAAAAATAAAATTTTCAATATATGATTAAAATAAATATTATTATATTGCGATAAATATTGGACAACAAGAAACAATAAAAATTTAATAAATAATTTTAATAATAATTTTGAAATTTAAAAATAAATAGCTACTATTTATTCTTATTTTACTATATGGATAATATTTATACCGTTAGTATTCAGTTATTTTTTATTACATGGTTTTAATCTAATTACATACAAATTTTATCCCCAAGGTATAAGTATAGATTTTGTGTTGTTTCAAGGCAGAAACTGAATTATGTCTTAAAATAATAATACTGTCAGTATAGTGTATTTTGTCATATTTATTTAAAATTGAGACAGCTTTGCACAACTGCAACACATAAGTCAGAAAACAAAACACACTATAAATCTATATATACACACAAAATCATCTTGAAGCAAGTCGTTTAATTAGCTTTGCCCCCTTCGTACTGCCAGGCCCTTCTCACTCGACTGTTCACTCCGTTTTTTCTCCTCTCTCTCCAATCCTTGTTTCCAAGGTGGCGGGTGAAAAAAAAAAAAAAAACTTGCGAAGTCAAAAGTGTGACGTAAGGGTCAACGCGTGTTTCAAAGAAAGATCTATCAAACTTTGAACTCTTCCCCGCCCACTATGTAGTTTCTTGTGGGTTTGCATGGTGGATCCTTATTGTCGAAGTAGCATTAGACATTTTATAAATATTCCAAATCGAGAAAATTATCTATAAGAATTGTAGTAAAATATGTTAAGCAAGATCGAAATATGCAAGGTTCAATCTAAAGTCAGTAACCAGCTTTTAGTTTAGTATTTGTTAGTTAGATTATGAGGTAGACGTTAAAATTATGATACTCGCATATTTAAATCATCGACAATGGAAAAAGAAAAAGCTGCGTACAGTTTTTTCACCTGTTCATTAAAATTTTCTGTATACAGTCACCTGTTCATTAAAATTTTCTGTATTAAACTTTTCAAAGTTTGAAGTTTACGAAATAAAATGATGAGATGAGATGGTCTGATGATAATAGCTCTGGCTCTTTTTGCCACAGGTTTCGGATTCAAATCCCAGCGATACCATGGGTGTTTATAGTGGTTAGTAATCCACTTTAAAACTTAGATTCCAATCTAATATGACTGTAGAGCGTAGATCTGAAAACTCGACTCCATAAAAAGGAAACATCTGTTTTGTAATCTGCCAGCAGGTAAGACGGCTATGGTCAAACTTAGACTATAGTGCCAAGGAGTTAGTTAGACATGATCCATGCACTGAATATCATCACAGATAAAATGCGCGCCTCCTCTGGTGAAAACAATGAAGTTTGAAAGTTTAACGCCATAAAGGAATAAAGTATACAAAAAATATCAATTAGAAAGATTTAAACCATTATCGAATTTTGTAGAATCAATATTCTGAAAATAAAAAAATACTGAAGAAGTTCATTTATAAATTAAAAAAAAGCACTTTAATTTATGACTTTTTATGACATTTTATAAACATAAATCGTATTTAAAAATTTCATGCTAGGGAAACAATACCTAAAGTGAGGGAATCTTCTCAAAATCTTTCCCATTGGTTGCAATGCATAACTGAATGCGTGACAGGTTTAAGTCCTAAACACGTTGAACCATAGCTGGTTGTGGTTCAACCATAACTGTGCCACAAACAAGACTAATATGTTGTTTAAAATCTTCCAGAGCTCAGTCATCACGCCGGCCTCCAATATGATTGTAGAGCGTAGCTTTTCTAACCCCAAAAGTACAAGTCCATGACAGTCAAGTCTGGGGATCGCTGTAGCCTCTTGGAAGGAAATCATGTTTAAAATAAGAACCATGAAATCAAAGAATGATTAAGCAATCCGGATACTTCAATGGTTTGTTATGATGCTCTTAAGCATTTTTTTTGACTGCCAGGCCACATAATTCAAGGATGGTCTACAACTTTCAAATTGATATTTTTGTTTATCTTTCTTCATTTCGAAGTTCGACGTTTTGAAATTGCAATGCTGCCTTGACATTGAGTAAATTGCCATTTTTACTTTATTATAGGGGTATACCCATCTTTTAATATCGGGAAGAAATCATTTTCATAGTTAAAGATGCTCTGACTTCAATCTCAAATTGATTTAATTAATGTTATAACTGATCCCTCAATGAGGAGCTGACTTGATGGTTGAGTGACTAGCGTTGTGACTCTAGGTACCATAGGTTTTTGGGTTCGAGTTCTAGCTGTGTCATGGATGCTTGTAGTGATTTGGAATCCACTCCAACCCGTAGATACTGATCTAATTTGACTCTTGGGCGAAAGCTGACAATTCTAACCCTTAAAAAGAAAGACTTCTCATGTTTCGAAATCTGTCAGTAGGAAGACTGCCTAGTCCTACCATGTGTATGTTGTTCCATTAGAAGAAGTTTTTCTACCTCAATGAAGGTAGAAAACTCCCACACTAAGAAATTCAATTTCTGGGTAAATTTTATTTACATAGAAGTGAAACATTTTGGGTTACGTTTATGAGGATGAATATAAACTGTTGCTAAATGTTACTTAAAGGAACGGCTAACTACATAAAATATTAATTTCTCCAATATTGATGTTTCTTTTTTATAAATGTGACAACATGAAGGCTTATGTTATTTAAAACATTTTTGGAATATGTCTACGACCAACGGGTGTGGCAATAAAATCCAGATACAGACTTCAGATTGCACTTGTATATGCTCATATCTCCTTGTCCAATGCTTCCATGCACTCCAGTACTCTTACATCCATTGTTTAATATTCCCATCTGGACATTGTTTAATAATCTATATTTACTTTGTCAAATCTACCATATATTTACAGTCCAATGCTCCCATTTTTGCATTGTTCAATATATACCCTATGTCTCTATAATTTATTTTGAAGGCAAGTTAACAAAGAAATCGACGATTCATTTACTTCATAAGGCATTAAAGAAGCTTCTATTCAAGGATAAGAATTGCGCAATACAGCTAATTATTCCTCAAGATAATGCAATGCAAATTGAAAATTGCTTTTATGGCATTTTTTACCCAAATACATATTTTTAAACCATTATTTAAGAGAATGTAGTTATTGTTCTGAATCGGTCGTTACGTTCAAATTAGTGTGCATGATCTCATTTTCGTTGAAAAATTATTCTTTATGCAAATATGTTATGATGAATATTGAGTCTCAGTTTCCAAACAAGCCACAAAATGACATTAATTTTTTAACTAAAATAAATGCAAAATAAGCTTTATTTTATATCTTTTATAAAATGTATTTAAAAATTTGTTTTTAGTTTCTGTGATACTGAATCAAATGATCCATACCATATTGAAATGATTTATGAAATTGGTGAAAGGTCTCAAGAGGTTGAGTTATAGTGGCATTTGAGTTATATTTATGTAGACATGTAACCGTGATTCCTCCTATACACTGGCATGAGCTCCCTCATTTGGCGTTCCGGTGAAATGGCCAGTAGGCATCAGAGAGGAAGTACAGAGCAACTTGCTGTTCCGCTGAAGAAAGTTTAGTTTATAGAAATATGTTAGCTTTAGGAACTGTTTATCCCTACATATTAGTTGCCATACAAACTCTCCTCCGCAGAGGAAATACACTTCACGCATCTTGTGCATAACTGAGAATTTGGTTTTCGGCTTAAAAGTGGTAAAAGTTGAATCTGTAATTAGTCTTTAAATGTGTTAAATATTGTACGTCTCTAAAGTTGTACGTAAAGTACAACTATTTATTTGATAGATTATATTTTACATAACTGTATGATTAATTTTCATATTACTTGATCAAGGTATTTCTTGCAAATTGAGTAAATTGTATATCAGATGCTGTAATATATTGGGGACCATGGTTACATAATAATTCGCATTCATCATCAATGGAGGCCTGTGTCATGCCTCCCAATTTTAATGTTGGAAATAATTTATCGTTTGGTGAACACATTATAATTACTTAGTGTTAGCAATTCCATCTCATCAAGCATGCTAGTTAAATAGAAGGTAAATTAAGGTTGGATTAGTCCAGTTGAGCAGATGCTTCTGGATAATCGACGCATTACTTGTCTCCGCTTAATCTACGGTGCTGCCATCTGTTGGAGACGGAATAATTATGCAATTTGAATAGACGCACTCACTATAGGGTGCTTTCATACCAAAGGGGTATTGAAGTGAACTGAATGTTCAATTCATAATATAAGCCTCTGTGGTCATCCCAGCTATTTATGTATGTAAGACTGCATTCATGCCGCATTACCATTATTTGGTAAGGTTAAATGGAGTGTAACGAAAAAGCATTACTGAAACAATGGTAATGTAATACGCGTAACATGTTTATTTATGATTGATTTTCAACCTGCAGAATCTTATAAAAGCTTTAATGTGTAAAATAGTTTCGATTTACCTTAGACTATATCTTCGAATTTATATTTTACATAATTGTTTAATAACTATATTTTATGATTTGATTTTAAATAACAAATTTAAATAGTCTTACTAACTTTTTATAATGATTTATAATAAAATAATTTCTTATTACGTGTTACACATTTGTTTTTAGCACACAACCACACAGAGAAACACACTGTGTATTAATTTGCAAATGTATATTATGAACGCTAATTTTATTCATCAAATTTAAGAAATAATTTTACATGATTATGTAAATTTTGCTAATTTTGTATCTCCATGCGGATAATTATTAAAAAATATTTTTTACACATAATTACGTGATTTACTTTGCATAATTTTTCTCTTGAAATGCCTAGGGGCTAATTCCATTATTTTAAAATCATTTAGTAAATTACAAATTTTCTTTTAGCTGTAATCTAAAAAGACTTATATTTGCCTTTATGAGAAGGGGCTTCTACATTTGCCATCCGATGTAAGTTTGCAAACTGAATATTTTGACTAAGAAGAAGAATGTTTGAAAGTTTTCTTGGAGATAACTTGTTTAGATTTATTTCAAGTTCTAGAATATAAAGAAAATAGGGCAATTTTAAGATCTATCAAACTTATAACAAATTCATCTCATGCAATCTTTCAGCATTTCCTCTCAGATTACTTTTATGAAATTTATATATATATTGACAGAGGCATACACTGAATGTCCAAAATATCAGAGACATCCTATTTGTTTGTCTATTTACTTAATCAATTTTTTAAAGCAAAAGTTACGTAGATCAATGAATCCTGTTTTGTAGTACATGTCTTCGTTTGCTTGTGAAGCTGGAACTTGATATAGTCAAGTCCCAAGAACACACATTTACAAACACATACCACTTTAATTACAAGCGCACGAGCACAACACGCTACAAAGATTAATATACAACAGACATTTAATGTCATATACTTATATTTAAGTCGAATGAGTCCACTTCTAAATTGTAAATAAAGTTATTCTGGTACACTCTGGATAGCGAAATATACTTCCTCTTCGGATGAAAGTCTATAGGCCAATTTATGTACATGAATTTGCTAACTACACTCATGTCCATAAATTAAGGATAATGAAGTTCAGGCAAAGAAAGAGACAGAAGCAAAACAAATTTGACTTTTTGGAAAGTCTATTTATTAAACAAAAGGTAAAGAGCAAAAAAGATGTTATATGTTTGACATAATTAATAAAAATTGCGATTTTAACTTGCTGGAGCAAATTTCAAAAAAAACCTATTTACAAACAACAGTATAACATGGTTAGTATGATGGTTAATATGGAGTATGTCTCCCGGACGATGCATTACAGGCCTTAAAACGCCTAGGCATGCTGAGTATCAAATTATCAATCTGATCTTGGGGAATATTACACCACTCATCAAGCAATGCCCTCGAAATTCCGGTTGACAAGTGGGAGGGGGTTGACGGGCTACAATTCGTCGGCCAAGCATATCCCACACATGCTCTATTGGATTAAAGTCCGGTGAGTATGCTGGCCAATCCATACGGTGATATCCTCCAATTGAAGGTGTTCCTCTACAATGTTTGCACGGTGATGACGGGCGTTGTCATCCTTAAACTGAAATTCAGCACCCATGGCGCCCCAAAACAAACATACATGTTGTTCCAGAATGACATCCCGATAGATGTGGCCTATCATCGTTACACTCTGAACATGCAGGTCAGTTCTGGAACCAAGAATAATTCCTCCCCAAAGAGCCATTCTGCACCACCGTAACGGAGTCGTTCGATGGTGTTCTCTTGGTGGTAACGGGTACCTGGCGCTATCCATATGAAAGTCCGGCGAGAATCAGACTGCAAACTAAACCTGGACTCGTCGGAAAACATCACACAAGACCACTGTTGCGGTGTCCACAATGCATGCTCTCTACTGCAGGTTAAACGCAGGCGACAGTGAGTTGCGTTAAGTGGAACACATCTGACAGGCCTACGAGCATATAGACCAATGTGCCCTAAGCGTCTGTACACGGTCTGCCTTGAAACTGTCGTACCGGTAGCTGAAGAGAGCTGACGAGACAATTCTGATGCTGTGCTCCGTCTGTTTCTTTTGGCAGTAACTGCTAAATACCGGTCCTCATTCGGCGTTGTAACTCGGGGGCGACCTGTGCTGTAACATCTACTCACATTACCATCATCTTGAATCGTTGCTAAAGCCTGGAGATGATACTCTGGGCGATTCCAAGTTCCTCGGATACTTCCAGCTGGGTACGTCCACATTCCAGTCATCCGATAATTCTACCACGTAAAAAATCATCCAAATGCTTCCTTCGTGCCATCACTATGCGGTTATTGCACTGAAAGGCTTTTTAAAGCGCCTGTGAACAATTTTTGCTTCTTTGCCACCATTCCTTATATACCCCTCTCTTACACTCTCGTCATTGTGGCGTACTATCCCCGCCATCTGGTGGTTTCCTGTAATTTGCATATTCTTCTTCAGGATGTGTGTGACAATTCTACAGGTGAAATTTTTATTTTAGAGTTCAATTTCTGTGTGATTCTGAATTATCCTTAATTTATGGACATGAGTGTATTTCTTCTTGCATGAAAGACTGTAAATTAAACATCTCGGAAGTAGCAGTTAATTATATAGTGTGGAATGATTTCACTTCTAGTTCTCGGGATGAGAGCTCGTAACTAACGGCGGCGTCTGTTTTTGCCGTACGACCTCTGGAGAGAGACTCGAAGCTAACTGAACTTTTCATTGGAGCGCCGCAAGAGGCGCTCTTGCAGTGCGTAGGATGAAACATGCTTGCGTAAGTGAAACCACGGTTACAGTAGTGTCTCATTTGCTTCAAACCAAGACACTCTTCTTTGGAAGGAATTCCTCTTTTTAAGGAACACCTATTTGGAGAATGCAAAGTTAAAATATAGCACCAGCAGAACAAGCTCATTAATTGTATAAGGCATGAATATTTGAAAGTGAGGCTATAGAATCATGGTCTGAGGAATATTTGGTTATTTGATATAGTACAAACAATTATCAACACACTTCATACATCAATAGTATTGCTAATCATATACATCAATTTATTGCTGCGAAGTCACCAAACAAAAATGACCACTTGCAGTCAGACCATTTGTAGCCCTTTGGTTCAAATTGTTTCCTTCCTGCTTTAAAAGCAGGATTGAAAAGCCCAATTCTGATCTCAAATTACTTCCTTGGACAGTTGTCTCTAGACCTCAATTATGATAAGTATTTGTGAAAAGAGATGTAAAGATATTTTCGTCATTTGGGAAAGCCACCATTCAACAAGTGGAGAACTGACTTTTCGTCAAAATTGGTTAGCATTAACAATACGTAATATTGGTGCATTGTTGAATACTTTTACAGTAGAATATTGACTATCATGATAGTAAAACTATCTGTATTGCTTTAGATACTGTGAAAATATTTACACAATAATTATAATATCATAAGTCCTGACACCATAATGTCTTTGTTTTTTTCTTTTTGTGGGATTTTATTTGTTGGGGTTGTAGTTATTGCAGGTTGGGGAACCACAGAATGTAATTTGTTGGTGTGGTTAGATTTAGATACATGAATCGCATTTTGGAGAACTCGCAGCTTTATTTACACACGCACAAACAATTAGAGACAGACACTATTTAATACATTTAAAAACATATAAATATATATGAGTGGAATGATTACACTTTAAGTCAAGAGCGCGATACTCAGCAATGCGTAGGATGCGGGAAATATACTACGGGTCAGAGTATGTAAGCTAACTGACAATTTCTCTTTCTTTTTGCCACAGGTGATGCTCTTGAGTAGTGGTGTTAGGAATTTTAAACCTTAATTCCTAATATACCGTTAAACAACAAATCATACCTAAAAATAACACATCATCTGCACAACACACATATTAACCATTAAGAATTCCGCATTTACCCATTTAAAAGAAATATACCTCGAAATCCACTGTCTTGATAAATTATCGCTCTCGACCATCTGGCACTTTGAAGTTTCGTATGGCCCCGCCAATAAAAACATACACAGAGATATCAATTCAATCACAGTTACGGCAAAAGCCCTGCTTCCTCCAGAAATTGGTCATCCCTTTAACCAGATATGATTCACATCCTGTAAGGTATAGTAACCATCAAATACACCTTCCAAAGGGCACACATAAGATATATCCCCACAGCACAAGAATAATATATTAATTACATGCAATTATACTTTAATACAAAAATATTTATAACTGCATAGTAACACTTCTACCGACACGCCACATGTCATTGCAAAGGACGAAGCATGTTTACCGAATATTTTAAATGGAGCAATTTTAAAATATCTCATAAAAAAAAAAAAAAACGTATTACCCATCATAAATCTGACTAGTGAGAATGAAACAAAAAAAGTATTTTCGGGATTATATTTCAAATATCGATAACTTAAAAAGTACAAAGTTAGCTTTAATTTTGAGAAGAATTTATCCTAATGAAATTTCTACTTATAGAAAAACGTAATAAAAACATTTTTTTTAAATACCTTGCCAAGAAATGGATCGGGGGGATATTAAATTTAAACCTTTAAAACCCTTCCCTAACCTCATCCTCTCACATTCATCTTTTGAAAGGAAATTACGTTCCATTCCATTCGCAAAATAATAAAATAATTACTTTTCTGCCAAGACGGTTATTTATTGCCCTCCGAATGCTGTCGTCGCTATGCCTTCAATAGAAATAAGAGATTCCGACAAAAGAAAATTAATCTCTGGTATTGAAAACATTTTTGTTCCGTTAACTACCTCGCGGGATGCTCAATATTTTATTCAAATGCTCAAAGAAAAAAAGCAGATTAATCGTGAAAATTAGCATACCCAATTCGTCTTTTATCTTTTAAACTGAAGGGAAATCTTCCATCAAACGATATATCTTTCTTTCTTTAATTCACGCAGCTTGGAGTTTTTAGCCTTACCTTGTCTTAATCTTCATCGAAGCGAAATAATAGATATACTAAAAATATGTTCTCAAATAGAATGTTTAAAAGAAACATCAAACTCATTGTGTTATTTTTGGTGGTGTTTTTTTTTTAATGTTTTCTTAACTTTAATTATCTCTTTATTTGTTGTGAAGACCATACATGTAGATTGGATTTTTGGTTGAATAAGTTTCTGATTTATGCTAGTATCTTACTGGAATAAGGACATCAACGTATTTTTAAATTCTTTTTATTTTTCGTTTTATTTATAAATCTTATCTCTTATGAAAGTTTTTGCTTAAGAAAGGAATACATTAAATTTTAATGACTTCATTTTAATGGTCCTTTTTTTTTTTTAATATATGATGATAAAATTAGAAAAGATCCAAAAAGAAATTCCGAAATGTCTATTTATAATTAGCATTTTATTTAAATGCGATTAACTTGCTGTTATGTGGGATATTTTTAAAAAAAGAAAGAAATTATTGTAAAACAAATAAGTTATTTGACAAGAAAATTTTAAAGCATGCATACAATCTTAAATAATTGACTTCATTATGAAGTTGGTTTTTCTGTAATGGCTAACTTACAGTGATTTTGGCTTTTTCTCACTCTTAGTTTCTGAATAAATAATATGTTAACGAATTACGTTTACTAAAAAAAAAAAAAAATGAACAAAAAATGCTACTTTGCTGTCATTATTAGTAATGTTTCACTTTTTAGGTTATTAAATTTGTTTTGCCGCTTTACATATAAAAAAAATATACATGCAATGATGACAACGAAAGGGCACATCTTCTGGCGAAAAACGGAACAGAATTTCCTGAACAGTGCCATAAATCTCTTGAATTTTTTTAAGAGAATTAACTATACGGGGCAAAATTAAGTTATCGTACGTATTAGTGAATTATTATCTAACACAAAAAAAAAGTCTTGGAGGCAATCCGGATTAATTTATATAAATTAATTTATAAATTTAAATTTATATATTTTAATTATTTCATTAAATTAGTTTTTAATTTTTATACTTCCTCTCCGGGTGAGAGTCTGTAGGTCGACTGACGATTTCTCCTGAATGGCGGTGGGGACGCTCTTGCTAATGAGTAGGAGGAAGCAGGGTTAAAGAAAATATTAAATGGAGCAATTTTAAAATAACATATAAAAAAATAAAGACACTTTAAATATGATAAATATGCCGTATGGCATTAGTGAGAATCAAACTAAATCTAAATAGGGATTTTTCCAAATATTGATAACTGAGATAGTACAGAGTCAACTTTAATTTTGTCGAAGAATTCAAACTAATTCAATTTCTACCCATATAAAAAACCGTATTAATTTTTTTTTTTTTTTAAATACCTAGCCAAGAAATGAATCAGGTGATATTAAATTTAAACCTTTAAAACCCTTTTCTTTTAACCTCATCCTCTCACATTCATCTTTTGAAAGAAATTACGTTCCGTTCTCATTCTCAAAATAACAAAATAATTACATTTCTGCCAAGACGGTTATTTATTGCCCTCGAATGCTGTCATCGTCTCTGCCTTCGACAGAAGTAAGAGATTGCAAGAAAAGAAAATTAATCTCTGGTATTGAAAACATTTTTGTTCCGTTAACTTCCTCGCGGGATGCTCAATATTTTATTCAAATGCTCAAGGAAAAAAAAGCAGATTAATCGTCAAAAATTAGCATACCCAATTCGTCTTTTATCTTTTAAACCGAAACGAAATCTCCCATCAAACGATATATCTTTCTTTCTTTAATTCACGCAGATTGGAGTTTTTAGCCTTCCCTTGTCTTAATCTTCATCGGAGCGAAATAATAGATATTCTAAAAATATGTTCTCAAATAGAACGTTTAAAAGAAACATCAACCTCATTGTGTTATTTTAGTGTTTTTTTTTAATGTTTTCTTAACTTTAATTATCTCTTTTATTTGTCGTGGGAACCATGCATGTAGATTGGGTTTTTGGTTGATTAAGTTTCTGATTTATGCTAGTATCTTACTAGAATAAGGAAATCAACGTATTTTAAATTCTTTTTTATTTTTCAGTTTTATTTATAAATCTTATCTCTTATGAAAGTTTTTGCTTAAGAAAGGAATGCATTAAATTTTATTGACTTCATTTCAATGGTCCTTATTTTCTTTAATATATAATGATAAAAATAGAAAAGTTTCAAAAAAATAAATTCCAGAAAATGTATGCATTATTAGCATTTTATTTAAATGCAATTAACTTTTGTTAATTGTGATATTTTTTTTTAAAAAAGAAAGTAATTATTGTAAAACAAATAAGTCATTTTAGAAGAATAAAAATTTATAGCTTGCGTCTAAACATTAATAATTGATTTTCATTATTAATACGATTTCTTCTGTAATCGCTATTTGATAGGGATTTTTCCTTTTTTATTACTATTGGTTTCTGTAAAAATAATATGTCAACAAATTACGTTTAGTAAAAAAAAAAACAAATTAGCAAAAATATTATTTTGCTGACATAATTAGTTATGATTCACTTTTTAGTGTATTAAATTTGTTTTTTACACTTTTGTATATAAAAAAACAACATGCATGCAATGATGGAAAAGAAGGAACAGATCTGTCAAAAAAATTAACAGAAGATCATGAACAGTGTCTTAACAATCTTGAAGTTTTAAGAGAATTACACCGGACAAAGTTAAGTCATCGTATGTTAGTGAATTATTATCTAACACAAAAAAAGAAAAGGTCTTGGAGACAATCCGGATTAATTTATATAAATTAATTTATAATTATATTTTATCAATTTAAATTTAAAATATAAATTTTAATTTAATTTTTATACATCCTCTCCGGGTAAGAGTCTGTAGGCTAACTGACCACTTCTCTTGAATGGTGCTGGGGGCGCTCTTGCCAGACGGTAGGAGGGAATACGGTTAAATAATATATTAAATGGAGCAATTTTAAAATAACACAAAAAATAAAGACACTTTAACCATGATAAATATAATGTAGAGAGAGAATGAAACTATAGCTATTTAGGGATTTTTTCCAAATATCGATAACTTAGAAAGTACAAAGTTAGCTTTATTTTTGCGAAGAATTTATCCTAATGCAATTTCTACTCTTAAAATAACATAATAAAAAAAATTTTTTAAATACTTTGCCAAGAAATATATCGGAGGATATTAAATGAAAACTTTTAAGACCCTTCCCTTCTAACCTCATCCTCTCACATTCATCTTTTGAAAGGAAATTACGTTCCGTTCGCAAAATAATAAAATAATTACTTTTCTGCCAAAAGGTTATTTATTGCACTTCGAATGCTGTCGTCGCTCTGCCTTTAACAGAAATAAGAGATTCCAACAAAAAGAAAATTAATCTCTTGTATTGAAAACATCTTTGTTCCGTTAACTACCTCGCGGGATGCTCAATATTTTTATTCAAATGCTCAAGGAAAAAAAGTAGATTAATCGTGAAAAAATTAGCATACCCAATTCGTCTTTTATCTTTTTTCAACTGAAACGAAATCTTCCATCAAACGATATATCTGTCTTCTTTAATTCACGCAGCTTGGAGTTTTTTGCGTTACCTTGTCTTAATCTTCATCGGAGCGGAATAATAGATATTCTAAAAATATGTTCTCAAATAGAACGTTTAAAAGAAACATCCACATCATTGTGTTATTACTTTTTTTCAATGTTTTCTTAACTTTAATTATCTCTTTTATTTGTTGTGGAAACCATGCATGTAGATTGGGTTTGGGGTTGATTAAGTTTCTGATTTATGCTATCGTTTTGAAATAATGATATCAACGTATTTTGATTTTGATTTTTAGTTTTATTTATAAGTCTTATCTTTTATGAAACTTTTGCTTAAGAAAGGAATGCATTAAATTTTATTGACTTCTCTTAAAATTGCCCCTTTTTAATAATGTGATGATAAAAATAGAAAAATTTAGAAAGATATTCCGGAACATCTATCTGTTATTAGAGTTTTATTTAAATGCAATTAACTTGCTGTTAAGTGAAATTTTTAAAAAAAGAACGGAAGTATTGTAAAATAAATAAGTTATTTTATAAGATCATTTTAAAGCATGCGTATAATCCTTAATAATTGAATTCATTATTAAGTTTTTCTTTATATGGCTATTTTACATTGATTTTTGCTTTTTATAGCCATTAATATCTATATAAATAATATGTTAGCAAATTACGTTTAGTAAGAAAAAAAAAAAGAAAAGAAAATAACAAAAAAATACTTATTTTTTTTATAGAATTAGTTATGCTACACTTTTTAGTGTTTTAAATTTGTTTTGCACTTTCGCAAATAAAAAATGTCATACACAAAATAATCAAATATTTGTATAATAATAAAAAATAAATATTTTAATTTATTAATTTTTATTAATTTATCATTTATTAATTTATAATTTATCATTTTTATTTATAATTTATAATTTAATTTAATTTATAAATTTATAATTTATCATTTTTAAATTTATAATTTAATTTATAAATTTAATTTAATTTATAAATTTATAATTTAATATTATAAATTAATTTATAAATTATAAATTAATAGATTTAAATATTCTGTTGGCCTACAAAATAATTTATAAATTATAATTTATAAATTTAAATTTAATTTCTTCATTAATAATTTATATAAATTATAATTAATTCATGAAAATAAATTTAAATTTAAACATTATAAATTTTAATTTAATTCATTTAATTAATTTTTAAATTTCATTCTTCCTATCTGTAGGCCAACTGACCATTTCGCAAAAATCCACACGGGGACTCTCTTGCTTGTGTGTAGGGGCAATTATGGTTAAAGAATATAGTAAATAGAACAAATTTAAAATAACACATACTATACAATAAAAACACTTTATCCATCTTAAATATGATATATGAAACTAGTGAGGGTAAAATAAAAATTATTTTTGGGATTATTTTTCATATATCGAATTTTTCATATATAGAAAATACAAAGTTAGCTTTAAATTTGAGAAGAATTTATCGTAGTGCAATTTCCACTCATAAAAAACGCAATAAGAAAACATTTTTTAAATACCTTGTCAAGAAATGGATCGGGGGATAATAAATGAAAACTTTTTCAAACCCTTCCTTCTAACCTCCTCCTCTCACATTCAGCTTTTGAAAGGAAATTACGTTTCGTTCCATTCGCAAAATAATAAAATAATTATTTTTCTGCCGAGACGGTTATTTATTGCCCTCCGAATGTTGTCGTCGCTCTGCCATCAACAGAAATAAGAGATTGCAAGAAAAAAGAAAATTAATCTCTGGTATTGAAAACATTTTTGTTCCGTTAACTACCTCACGGGATGCTCAATATTTTATTCAAATGCTCAAAGGAAAAAAAAGAAGATTAATCGTGAAAAATTAGCATACCCAATTCGTCTTTTATCTTTTAAACTGAAACGAAATCTTCCATCGAACGATATATCTTTCTTCTTTAATTCACGCAGCTTGGTTTTTAGCCTTACCTTGTCTTAATCTTCATCGAAGCGAAATAATATATATTCTAAAAATATGTTCTCAAATAGAACGTTTAAAAAAAAACATCAACCTCATTGCGTTATTTTGGTGGGGTTTTTTTTTTATGTTTTCTTTACTTTAATTATCTCATTTATTTGTTATTGTGGAGCCGATGCTTGTAGAGTGGGTTTTTGGTTGAATAAGTTTCTGATTTATACTATCGTTTTAGATCAACGATATCGTTTTATATCGATGATCTAAATTATATAGATATTAGTTTTTTTCTTTTTAGTTTTATTTAGAAATCTTATCTCTTATGAAAGTTTTTGATTAAGAAAGGAATGCATTAAATTTTATTGACTTCATTTGAGTGGGCATTTTTTGTCCGTAATATGTCGTGACAAAAATAGTAAACATCCAAAAAGAAATTCGAAATATGTATGTGTTATTAGCTTTTTTTTTAAATGCGATTAACTTGCTGTTATGTGGGATATTTTGTTAAAAGGAAGGGAGTATTGTAAAACAAATAAGGTATTTTAGAAGAAAATTTTAAAGCGTGCATCTGATCTTTAATAATTGAGTTCATTATTTTCTGTAATGGCTATTTTTCATTGGTTTTATCCTGGTTACTATTAGTTTCTATATAAAAAATATGTTAGATTTAATAATAAAATAAGAAAAACAAATTAACAAAAAATATTGTTTTGGTCGTAAAATTAGTTATACTTCACTTTTTTAATGTATTAAATGTGTTTATATAACAATCGATATACAATAAGTGGTCGATGGACAATGTATCACGTTATTATACGGGAAATATTTAATTTAATTTCATTTTGCATAATCGTTAATCAGGAACCGTTAGAATTTTGTGTGCTATGGGTACAAATGGTGTCTGAATAGTGTCATATATTCGAGGAGAGTTGTAAAAGTTTCGGAATTTATTATTTTTATTTTATGCATTGTTTTCTAGAAAAGGAAGGAGCTGATGGCCGAGCTTTGGCACTAAAGTGCTTCGGCTCTCACTGCCGCACGTATCTTATTCGAGTCCCGGTGGTGCATGGATGTTTGTAGTGGTTCGGAATCCACTTGAAACCTTAGATTCCGGCTGTAAAGCGTTGGGCTTAGAGCTGACAACCCTCCCCTTAAAAAGCCAGTGTCACGGGACCAAGTCAGACTTATACCTGCTGTGCTACAATACAACAGAAGCTCTTCCCCCTTTTCAATTCTTCCACGACACCGAATGGTTTCTTGGATTTGGTCTAGACGTCGCTGTTTACCAAGTGGAGTAAGAATCAACAACAAAAAGAAAGACTACAGAATATATTTTTAACCTTTGTTATAGAAATAATATTTACCATAAACTAAAAGACACTGAGTGTACAATAAGCACTCTAAAAAGGTGCGATTTTTTGTTTGTTTGTTCTATAATTATACAATAATCAAATGGAGAGAGTTGCTAAAAAGTTAAGAAATAAGAAAAGTTAAATAAATTAAGTAAAGGTTAAGAAATATTTTAAAGTTAAAGATACATTTGAAGAGGTCGATAGTGATATAAGTTTGGTAACTCTTACTATTAATTATTGGTAACTCTTAATTAGGATTCTACTTAAAAGTTGTTGCTGTATCCTCTGAAGAACACAAAAATCAAGTATCGTGGTGCTTCCGAATAATATTGACTGAGTTGATCGCCAGCTCGGAGTATAAATCTTCTTCCGAGGGATGGTCCAGGCAATGCATGGTGGCTGGAACAGCTAGTTAATCAAAGATATGATGAGGAATGCTATTTAAATTTTTTCTATATTTCATTCTCATATCATATGGTAAAAAATTTTACTTAAATTATACAATTTTTTAACAAATGATATGGAAATGAAAAATAACATTAATCTAGACAAAGTAATATTTCACCAGCGTTAATTAAAATAGTACTTTTTCTTTATTTATATAATAAACAATTAATATTAATTACGCTACTTAATAAAATATAAATATTATAGAAACTTCTTTTGTAAAACTTTTCTTAAAAAGTACTACTTTCCGTTTATGAAGAATTCGAAAAATTGAAAGGGGGAGAGGGGGGGGAGTGATCTCCAGTCGATCTATTCCCCCCATTATCGAATACACTTGCGTGGGAATCGGGGTTCTTAGACATCATCAAAAACTCATTACCCTGAGTCACCACGTGCGATTCACTCACGTGAATAATGTAGGTGAAACTCAGCAAAAATATTTTTGCTTCATCGTTTCCCGGCATGAGCAAGAAGAAAAAGAATACCTTCCATTCCATAAAAGTAATACAGCATAAAAAAGACGACGACACATACAACACGAAGAAAAAGAAATAATGAGATCCATACAGTTTCATTCAACTTGGCACTATCACATCATACCTCAATGGGATTCAGCAATGATTCCACTCAACTCTTCTTCTTCCAGCATCATTCTGAACGGCGACCCCTGGCGGATGAAGGAGGAGTGCTTTATTCCAAAAGCAGAAATCGCTTCTTCTTCTTTTTATATTTTTTGGTTCCCCTGCACCTTTTACTGTCTCCTTTCATCGTTCTAAAACCTCCTGGACTTTATTACTCCATTATAGAAATCGCAGACATGGGGATAAATCGCGTAAACATGCCCACTTTTTGCCGGGTATCGTCTTTAAAGTAGCTAAATCCTGCCGAAAAGTGGGTATAAATAAAAGTGTATGTTATTCTCTGCCGTCCTAAAAATACGTCCTTGAGATAAATAAGTATGGACTGGAGTGAAATGGAACTGGAAGATGCATATATCTATATACATATTAAATGTAACGTTTTACGACCATGATAAATATTTTCTTTATTTTTATTATTTTCGCTGAAGATTTTAAAATAATATTTTTTTTTTTTTAAGTATGTTAGGCTTCTGTATATTTTCAGTGAAGAGTATTTTGGACTATCATATTGAATTTTCAGTACCTAAAATCCAGAAATAAATCAATAATAGAAGATCAATAGCATTTCAATAGTAAGATTTTTTAAAAAGGAACTTTCTGATAAAGCTGGTTTTTTTTTACTCAAGTGTTTGCTAGGAAAGAGTTTTAAAAAGAGTTATTTGTTAGGATAAGTTTAAAAAAAAAGAAATTAATATAAAGACATTTAATTATGTATGTATATATATATATATAGTAAATGTAACGTTTTATGACCATGATAAATATTTTCCTTATTTTTATTATTTTCGCTGAAGATGATTTTAAAATAATATTTTTTTTTTGTTTAAGTATGTTAGGCTTCTGTATATTTTCAGTGAAGAGTATTTTGGACTATCATGTTGAGTTTTTCAGTCTCTAAAAATGCAGAAATAAATCAATAATAGAAGATCTATAGCATTTTAATAATAGGATTTTTAAAGGAAATTTCTGAAATAGCTGGTTTTACTCAAGTGTTTGGTAGGGAAAGAGTTTTAAAAAGAGTTGTTAGTTGGGATAGATTTAAATAGCAATTAACATAAAGGCATTTGATAATGCAAAATTTAAAGTTTTTAGCGCCTTTGAAATTCTTTTTACATTTTTTACAATTGTTGAACTTTGTAAGATTTACACATTGTGTGTAAGATTTACACACAACGTTTTTTCCATTAATTTAAGCTTTGTTAAGTAGATAATGATATTTTACATTATTAATATCAAAACATACTAAATGGCATGTTAGTATATAAATGATACTGGGGAATGATGGCCGAGTGACTACTGCTCTGGCGTACAGATTTAGGCTTTGAGTCCCGGTAGTGGCATGCATGTTTGTATATCCTCTTTCGAACGTAGATCTCGGTCTAATGTGACTGCTGGGGGTAGGGCTGAAAACCTTACCTTTAAAAAAGAAACGCATCTCCCGTCTCTACTAGCGGCCTCATGGCCAACTGGCTAGCGCTCTGGTCGTCGGTACTGAAGGCTTCAGGTTCGAATACTGGCGGGGGCATGGATGTTTGTGTAGGGTTCGAATCCATGTTAAACTGTAGGTTCCGGTCTATTTAGCCTAAAGTGTGCACAAGATGACCGTAGAGAGGCAAACCTAACCTCTAACACCCTGTCTCTACCAGTTGGTAACGGACCTAGCCCGCTGTGGGGCCAATGAAATAGAATACATTATGCTAGATAATAATCTGTTATAACCTTTTCTAAAGAATGAGATTTATTTTTATTCCTTCAACAATTAAATCCAACGTAAACTAGTAACACTATCTTCTCTTTTTATCATGAATTTGCTTATTTTATTATACATTTAGTGGAATAATCTAACATCCTACATAGAAAGGATTACATCCGGTATTTTGTTTGTGCCGCGATGCATAAGGGGATGTAATGATGAAAGAAATACTAAGTTGATTGCAATTAAACATATAAATTACAATACGTATTAATATGCAATGAACTTTTAAAAGTCTTCCTTATTACCAGAAATCCCCTATTCCTATCTCTGAGGAACCTAATCTCTCCATTTGGAAGTTAATTTACACAAGTTATAAATCTACTTCAATAAATTCTTTTACAATGGTAAATTAAACGCAAAGGTTGCTGATGGCCCACCATCGTGGCTAAATGGAGGCGTGCACAGCCTGCGAGTAATACGGCTCGGGTTTATATTCTCTGGTGGCGTCTTTTTACTGTCATTACTTTCAGACACGATAGCAATGGTGACAAAGTGTTAAAGAATCCACCCTCAAAATCAGGTTGACTGATAGAATTGTTCCGGGTTTTTCATATGTAAATGTATGGCAGCTAATCCTGAAAGGATTATTGGAATTCTTTTTTATAATG
Organism: Caerostris extrusa; assembly: GCA_021605095.1. Lineage (NCBI taxonomy): Eukaryota > Metazoa > Arthropoda > Arachnida > Araneae > Araneidae > Caerostris > Caerostris extrusa. Next base: position 17,077 of record BPLR01014327.1, on the reverse strand, counting down.
CGTTGGTGGAATGTTTGTGGCATATAAATGTAATGGCGATTTATATACTATAACATAATGGATTGATATAAGTCATACCACAATACATTGTCTTTTCCCTTAGTGTCTTCATCAAAAAGTATTAAAAGTCTTGCTTGCCAATGATAAATTAATATAATTTGCTATGTAATACAACACAGTGACCAATAATGCGCTCTGACGCTAAGTTGTGGCTTGATGGGCAATTGACTAGCATTCTGGCCTTTGGTCCCACATGCTTCAGGTTCGAATCCCGGCGGGGTCATGGATGTTTGTCAGTGGTTCGGAATCCTTCGGAAGTTCTGGTCTAATTAACCCAAAGTGTGCACAAATTGATCGTAGATCGCCAAACCAAACCAAACCAAACTGGTTCTTGGTACCACGAGTTTCCGGCTGTGTCATGGATGTTTGTAATGGTTAGGAATACACTTTAAAACGTAGCCTAATATGACTTTGGGCGTAGGGCTGGCAATCCTACTCCGTAAAAGAAAACATTTCAAATCTAGAAATCTGTCAGTATGCATATGGCCTTGGCCCAACATGGAGCTACAGCGCCAATGGTTTTATATTAATACAAAGTAATTTAGAAAATTTTAAATAATTATTGAAGATCTATGTGTATATCTGTTTTGCTAATTTTGTATTTCAAAAATTCCTACAATTTGATTAAATACGTAAAATCCTTCCTTCCAACAATTTTTGCTGAATTTTTGTAACTCATATTTGTATAAAATGTCTTTTATTCATTCCATGCATCAAGATTTTTGAATCTTCCAAAGTATTTCGTTACAACTGTTATCCTGGGAGAAAATTATACATATTTTATACAGGATGAGATTCCTTTGATTTAATGCGTGCTTCAAGACTTTTAGATAACTTCATTAATCGACGTTTTGTTCATTCATTAAAATTGTTAATGAAGGCATGCCATTTAATTAATTACTTTGATATGCCATTAATCAATGATCTACTTAAATGTTTTATCTTGCTCTTTTCATTTTTAATTTATTTGCTTTAGCTTTAAACAAGTCAATATATAATTTTTAAAAGCTCGGCATTATCATATTTAATATGTAATGTTATATTACTTTGGTTTAGAATCCCAGTGTATTATAATGAATATTTTCTACACTCAAGAGGGATTGAAGTTGCTTGATGGATATCTCATAGGGTTTTAAAACTGGTGGAAATGGTTTGAAATTCGATAGCAAATCGCAACTTTTAAAGATTTTGTGTTTATGCTGATGATAGGCACTATAAATCTTTAGGCCAGAATGTTTATTTATTTGGATAATTGGAAGATGATTTGGTTATTTCCAAATGCCACCATAATGGATGTCCATTTCATATTTTGGTGGCTAAATATGAGTGGAATGTATATTGTATAGCTTGGATAACGCTGATTCTGCTGACTAACTATCACTATAAGGCTTAATGACCTCAAATAAAAGTGTTAGACAATTGAAAAAGTAAAAAAAACTTATCTCAGAATGAAAGCAAATATCGTATCATATAATTTCACTGATATATTCTATTTCAATAATAATAGCATGTTGTAAATAATACAATAATTTAATTTGTAAGTTATTGTTTAAAAAATAATTTTAAAAATTTATCAACTTGTCATAATACACAATTAAGGTAAATAAGTTACATTTAAAAAATAAAAAATAAATAAAACAATAAATAGAAATCTATTATAGCTCTAACGTCTTACATAATTTTAATTGTAATTCACCCTGAGTATTTAGTGATTACAGGTATGAAATCAATGTATACCCATTGAGATCAATATATCAATCCATTATAGATCTAACTACTTCACATATTTCGACCTTTTATCAGGCGTTCAGTTACTCACATATTATAAAAGTATATGTTTATGTAGTTTCGCATTTCTTAATTATTTAATTTTTGTTCTTTCTATTATTACCTTTTCTTAGTATTTTCATTTGTTCCAACGTTTCCAATCAGTAAATTAAATATCCAATAAATTTATAAATAAAGAGGGTATTAGTAATATTTTTCCTCGCCGGTAAAGAACCTTATTTGTATCTCTCCACCATGCAATACACAAAATGCATTGTATTTACAAATAGTGTTTCAGGGCAGCTAAATTAGATTCTTCCTTGTTAAAATATGCTTATTGTAATCCTTATTTATAGTTGACGTTATTTTTTATTTCTAATGCAACACAATCTAAAAAACTTTAACACTAATGTATTAAGTCATTCGTTTGCACACACACATACAAAATCAAGTAATAAAAAAAAAAAAAAAAAAAATAAAGTCAATTCCTTCTTTTTTTTTTTTTTTCTCACTATATTGTAGGAAGTTTTTTATAAATAATTTTCTTTTTTTAAGCTTATCTGGCGCCATCTATTATTAGATACATGCAACTTAAATCTAAAAAAAAAAAACTAAAATTAATTAATTAATTTTAATCAATAGATTAATATTTGAAAAACTGTATTAACATCCAGTGTCATCCATTACAAGGTAAAAAAATGTATTTGAACTTGAGTGGATGAATAAAAAGTATTTTATGAACGATTGAAAATTTGAACAAGATATATATAGGGAGTGTGTTAGCTAATAGATGGAAGTTAAAAAAAACAAACAGCAATCTCGAATTACAGCAAAATAATAAAAGCAAATATAATAAAAGCAAATACATAAAAAAATAATAAAAGCAAATATATTAGGCTATATTTCAAATTTAATTAAAAACTTTTTGATAATTTTAAAATTAAAAAAATATAGAATACATTAACAAGAATACTCAAACACGATCGTTTCAAATTTCAAACGAAAAAATTAAGAATAATAATATCCAGGAAAATAAGATAAATTAAAATCAGACGATTTTTTTATATTATTTCAATTTGTAGTTACATTATTTTAAAAATTGAATAATATGTATTAAATGAATAATAAAAATATTTAATAATTAAATGAATGAAAAAAATAATTAATAATTGAATGAATAAAATAATCAATAATCATTAATTCATAATTAGTTATAAGAAAAATAGATAATTAACTAATTATTAATTAATTAAGGATGAGCAAATGAGAAGAAAGAGCAGCGTGAATATATGAATATTTCTCCCATATAAAACTATAATTAATTAAATTTTTTATCAACGAATTAATATTTGAAGAAACTGTATTAACATCCAGTGTCATCCACTATAAGTATATTTGTACTTGAGTCGATGAATAAAATGTATTTTATGAACAATTGAACAATTGAAAAGATATAGGAAGAGTGTGAGCTAAAAGAAGGAATTTAATAAACTCAAACGACAACATTTCTACAAATTTACACACATTATCCACCAACAAATGACATAAATTCATTTTTTACTCATTTAAAACATTTCTAATATTTTACTTTTCTATTTTCTACGTTATGTTTAATTACTTACATATTATAAAATGAAATAATGTTATGCTGTTGTCATTTCTAAATTATTTAATTTGGTTTTTCTAATGCTTTCTTTTTTAAAACGTTCATTTGTTCCCACATTTCCAATCAGCCATTTAAATATCCCAGCAATTTATTAGTATCAAAGAGGATTAGTAATATTTGCCCTTGTCTGGTAAAGAACCTGATTGGTATCACTGCCGCCATGCAAAACACAAAAATGCATTTTAATTTATAAATATGATTTTAAATCAGATAATTTAACTCATTTCATGTTAAAATATGCCGATTCTAATCTTTATAGTCCAAAATGTATTTTTTTTAATTTCTAATGCAACACAATCTAAGAACTTTAGTGCTAACGTGTAAAGACATTCATTTGCACACATAAAAAAAAGTCAAACAAAACATTGCTACAAAATACACACAATACCCAACAACAAATGACATAAATTCAATTTTTACTCATTTAAAAAATATTTGTAATGTTTTTACTTATTTTTCCTTTTCTACTTATATGCAATTACTCACACATTATAGAGGTATATATTTAAGTTGTTTGTCCTTTATTTGTTTATTTTATTTTTACCAATATTTACTTTTTAAGTGCGTTAATTTGTTCCCACATTTCCAATCAGCCAATTAAATATATAATATGCTTATAAATATCGAAGAGGATTAATAATATTTCCTCATCTGATAAAAGAACCTAATTGGTATCTCTCCACCATGTAGTAGATACCTCCTAATTGGTATCTCTTCACAGTAAATAAAATACACAAAAATATATTTTATTTACAAACTTATTAACAAACTTAAACATATTTTTTTTGCCTTAAGGCAGATATTTATTTATTTTAAAATAAAATATGTTTATTCTAATCCTTGTTTATAGTCTAAGATGTCGTCTTTTTTTTTCTAATGCAAAGAAATCTGAAAACTTTTATACTAATGTATAAAGTCATTCGTGTACACACATACAAAAACAAAAACAAAAACAAACTCAAACAATGCTGCAAATTCACTCCCATTAGCCAACAACAAATGCTTTTATTAGAAATTCAAATTACTGAAGTCCGGCTAATTACATGATAATGCAGCATTTCCACCTTCTGAAGAATTGATGAGGGAAGTTCCTTAAGGAATGCTTCAGCACCAAAATGCCCTTAATGATAAAGATAAGCTGCAACATTCGCTAAGCCCTTGGATTAAACGTGCAATCCATGGCAATTAAAGCACACGCGTTGCTTAACAGCTGCTATCTGAGGGAGGGAATGAACCTTTCGCACAGAATTAGCACCAGAATAGAATATCAGAATTAAGGAATTAGGAGAGTTTGTTTTGAATCTTTACAAATTAGATCGTATTTAGTCCATGAATTACTACAACACGGCGCGTTGGCGAGCGGATAAATTGCTGTACCGAACAGCTTTGGTTACCTTTGCGCGAGGTAATTTGATATTATAATTCAATGATGGATTAATTTGGAGGGATAATTTTGGCGTCGTTATTATTGAAATTTGATAGTATAATTCTGCAGACTTTAATGTCGAATAGAACGTATTCATTTTCACATAACTGTAGCAGTTAAGAAATTTGAATATAAATGTCGAATCGCTGGACTCTTGTTAAGAATAAATCATTATGTGTGTGGGTGTGAATTAAAAGGTGTTTTCAATTCAATTTTTTTAACGTCTGTCTCATTACAAGTCATAAAAGATCATATTTTGGTAATAACAAAGCCTGGGTCATTTATTATCCAATCTATTACTAATAAAGAATTTGCAATTTATTTATTTATTAGCAAATGTAATCTGACATTGTCGGCTTCAATAATTTAGTTACTTTTTAGAAAAAAAATATCGTTAAAAAGTAAAAATGTAAACAGTCGTTTATCAAATTGAAAACGATAAATTATTCTGAACAATTAGCAAATAATAAATAAAAGGCATTTAAAACGTAAAATATAAATTAACTTGTATTATAAAATAGCTGTAACAAAATAACAAATATTAAATAATAAAAGTACACATTAGAAACGATTATCATTTTAATTTCAAGAATTTTTCTTAATAAACAAGTGATATAACTTTTTTTAATCAATTCCTACTTTTTTCACAATATTGCAGAAAGTACTTTATAAATAATTTTCATTCTTTTTTGAAGTGTATCTGGCGCCATCTATTGGTAGATATATGCAACTTAAATCTAAAAAAACCTTAAATTAATGATTTAAATTTAGTTACTGAATTAATATTTGAAAAAAAACCTCTATTAACATCCAATGTCATCCACTGCAAGTTAAAAAAAAATGTATTTGAACTTGAGTGGATGAATATAAAGTGTTTTATTAACGATTGAAAATTTGAACAAGATATATATAGGGTGAGTGTGAGCTAATAGAAGGAATTGAATCACAATGAAATTTAAAAGAAAACTAGTTTATCCCATGCTTCCTGTGCACTTGTGTCTACAAAGCAACACAGGGGCATCTATGATATCTATTACTGAAAAACATGGATATATACCATTTGATATACCATTTTACGCTACCATGCGCGCGGAACTCTAATTTTCTTCAGGCGCCATGCGCTAAATGAGGTTTTTGTTTAGTGAAAAATAAAATAGTTTTCAAATACGAGGTTTTCAAATACCTATGCTATGTGTTACAGTTTAAGTTACGCTTGAGCATACACACATATACAATAGAGTGTATATATATATATATATATATATATATATGTATATCTGACGTCGTGTCTATGCAAGATAGTATTTCTTCATTTGTGAGGTCTTTTGTCAAACGTTTCTTAACACAACAGTTTGGTGACACAATTATCTCTCGCCAATTTTCGTTTCTGTGTCCACCAAAGTCCCTGATCTCTCTCCAATGGATTTCTGGCTGTGGGTATAAATGAGTATATGCATTCATTCCGCAAACTGCATCTGGTTTGAAAGATGCCATCAGATGTCAGGTACAACAGATTCCTCTTGCCATGGTACGTGCTTCAGTACTATACACCATTTGCCACAAACTAAGTGTCACCGTGTGGATATATAAATAAATGGATAAATAAATATTATATATTCTACAATTTTTAAATTAATATTCATAAAGATAATAATTATGACGATGGATTCTAGTGTATATTTTTAATTAAGAATTTTTTGAATCTGAATTTATATACGATGAAATATCAATTACTGATATTAGTTGAATAAGGAATGTAAGTTTTAAAGTTTATTTAAATTTATTGGATCAATAAAACAAGAAGGGAGTTTTTGAATAATACTGACTTTAATGGGGCTACAAATGTGATTATAAAGTCATTTAAAGTGGTTGATTATCTGAGTTACAAATAATTAATCAATCAAAAGTATGTTTCAGTTTTAATCAAATATATAAACAATATAATATGCCATCATATGCTACACATATAATGCTGATGAAAAAAATTCTAATGCAGCTAGTAAATAAATTAGGCATTTATCTTTATTCCATAAGCAAGGCCTGCACTGACGTTAGTTATTTAGCAGATTGTCGTCGCAGCGCTCTACATTATATTAGACAGGGACCTACGCTTTAGAGTGGACTTCGAACCACTACAAACATCCATGACACACCGGTACTCGAACCCGAAGCCTCTGGCACCGAACGCTAGTCAGTCGGCCATCAAGCCCCTGATGTTGATAAAAAAATTATTTTAATCTAGTTGCAGAATAGTACTATTATTTTTATTGTTTATTTAATTTCTTATTAAATAATATTTATATTTACTCAATTAAAAATACAATACTTCAGTATGAATTGAAAATTGTGTAAATAAAATTTATGTAACATTTTCATCTTTGTATTATAACTTAAAATCGCAATGCAAATTTCAAAAAATGTATATTTTTGCTGGATGGAATAGTTTTCATATGGAATAACTATGAAACAAAAAATAAGAAAAATAGCAAGTGGAATTGATGTAAATATAATTATAAACGCTTTAATACATTATTTTTATATTATAAAGATATTATTACATTCTTATCTTTTAGTTTAATATTAATAAATAATATAATAATTATTTATAATATGGAATAATTTTGAAGATGGTAAGAATAAATTATTTCACGATAATATAAACATTTTCATGCAAAATAAAGGAAATATAAAATACATACTATTTATGATATAATTTTTCCAAGTTTAACATGTGAAATTCAGTAGATTTTACATAATTTTAAATATCAGATAATATTTTCAGACGATGAATATTTTATCACGTACAGTAGCAACTGCAAATAGACATTTTGGCGACAAATATTTTTGAACTGTGATATTTCATGTAGATTCGTGAAATACGTGAAAGCTTTGCATAGAATAAATACATATGTTAAAATTATTCTTGATATTTTGGTTTTATTCCTAAATATGCATAAATCTTTAAACATAAATCTAAGTTAGTAGTAATCGTTATATAATTTTTAATATTTTCTTATGTTTAATAAGCAAGGGTCTTTTTTAAAATACAAGGTACATTAGAATAAGAACTAGAATCAGCACTAATCGGCAACTAAATACAAGCTCTACCAACACTAAATACAAGCTCTAAATAAAATTAATCCAACACTAAATACCAGCATTATTAATACTGCACTATAAATTCAAACTATCAATACTATACTAACTAAATACAAGCACTATTAACACTACACTAAATACAACCATTATTAATACTACACTAAATAAAAGTACAAGCATTAATACTGCACTATAAGTACAAGCACTATTAACACTAAATACACTGCACTAAATACAAGCACTATTAACACTACACTACACTAAATACAAGCACTATTAACACTACACTACACTGTACTAAATGCAAGCACTATTAACACTACACTGTACTAAACATACAAGCACTATTAACACTACACTGCACTAAATACAAGCACTATTAATACTACACTGCACTAAATACAAGCCTTATTAATACTACGCTAAATACAAGTACTATTAATACTATAGCAAGCACTATTAATACTACACAGAATGCAAACGCTATTAATACTTACACAGAATGCAAAACGCTATTAATACTACACAGAATGCAAAACGCTATTAATACTACACAGAATGCAAGTGCTATTAATACTATACAGAATGCAAGCGCTTCTGTAATACTATACTGAATACAAGCGCTATTAATACTACATTAAATAAAAGCACTATTAATGTACTTCTCTATTAAAAATAATTTAACATTATGCCAATACACTATTAACAATTAATAACTATTAGCACTATTAACAATTAATAACTATTAGCACTATTAACAATTATACGCATTAATACTTAACAGTACACTATTTTTAAACAATAATTTTAACAAAAATGTATATTATTTCCATGAACAGGTCATACTGTTTCTGAAAAATTTAATTTTTTTAAAGAAAATCACCTTTGCGTTTATTTCTTTCATAAGTTGAATTTATTTTGGTGCTATTTTACCAAAGCATTATTCGGCCTTTTAATATTTTTCTTTACATTCACTTTCATTCATTCACTTCCTTTTTGTATCTTAACAATTGTGATTTATTCTTTTCTATTGACTCATGTTTTGTCACATTTCTTCATGATCCCTACATACTTATTTTTCAATTGGCGCTTATATTTCTGAGTTCTATAAGAAGAACGGGGTTCGATGGTCGAGTAGCTAGCGCCTGGGCTTTTCCTTTCTGTATTACATGATTTCAGTCAAGCCGGCTGAAAACATGTAGTATCGAGGCCGGCCAACTCTAAGTCGTAGGTCTGGTTCTAATTAACCTTGTGTAGAACAAATGACAAACAAGGGAGTTGGACATAGGGCTAACAACCCTACCCTGTAAAAAAGAAAATTCTCATGTTTGGAAATCTCAGTCAGAAAACCCCGACAGATTTCATCATAGATACTAGTGTCAGGATGGACCTGTCTGGTGGTAGCTGACAGACAGCCATAGCCGGGAATATGTTGTATTGGTTTAGAAGAAATCGAAACAAATATGGCCATGGGCTGTATATGAGGGTTCCCATACTTCTTCCCTTTCAAACCATATGGGTTTATTTCCTGCTTTCAAAAATATTGATAATCTGTGATATTCTACGCATTCAATATTAATGGAGCTAACATAACTGTTGAAGATTGAACTATAAAATTTAGAACATTTAAATATTTTAATATATATATATGATGAGCTCAAAATCTCTAACGTTTAACCAAGTGATAATATCCGCATTAGGACTGCAGTTCGAATCAGCTGGGAGTGTATTTACAATCATTGCGTTTAAAAATTAAAAAATTATATACAATAGAAAATGCGACTGTCTCTAAAAGCGTCTGGCATCGACAGCCATGCTGTTTTGTGACAGTTCTCCTGGTTTTCTGCTGTATGAGATCAATATCCATCCAGCTGTCTGAAGGGGATATAAGCCGAATCACTGTTCTAGACCTATACCATTCGCCTTTACCTCTTAACATTTTTCACCCTTAAGAATTCTTTTCTGTTCTTGCAAGAAACATCCTTACTCTAAAAATGGTCAACACGTATGTGGGTGGTCTGCACTGAAATTAATTATTAAAATTGTAATTTTGTACTGCTTTCATTTCCTTTATTTTTTGCCGCTGGATATCGAAGTAGCTACAGTTTCTGCAAACTTTCAAAACTTACAGTTTTCCGATTGTCCATCGGTGTATTTATTTATTTATATATTTTTTTTCCTATTTAAACATTACGGATTTCAAAGAAATAAACCCCTAACACTTTAAAGAACATACGAACGAAGCAAGAATTTGCTACTGAAGGGTGTTGCCATTTTGATAGCACCGTTAGAAGCAATTGTTGAACTGAATGGGATTAAATCTCTATTTTTAGCCTACTTTTAAGGGTGTTTGCTCATTTTGATGACTCGAAAGTAGTCTATGATAATGGTTGGGATTCACTCTCTACTTCCACTGCTTTAATCTCTCCTATCTTTTCCCCAATGGGCGTAAATCTGAGCCGGGTTAATGACATGGTTCTCCATTAAACAGCCCTGGCCTAAAGGGAAGTACAAAGTAATTGCTTAACCTATTAGAAAGATGCGCTATCTGTCGGTAAGGATTCGACTGGGGATTCCATTCTGCAGAACATGAAAAGATTTTAAATAGTATGTTAGGTGGCATTCAAAAGGATAGCTCTTGAGGTATTTGGGGGCTACTTTGAAAATGGGATATGTGCAGTTTAGATTAAAATCTCTGAGAATATGAGATATAATATTTGATTTAAGAGATTTTGCGACGTTCTCGGAAAAGATAGTGATATAATTTTAGATTATAGTTAAAGTGAAGTAATTTAGTCTGCAATTCATCCTATCAGGAGAGTTTAATATTTATAAAATAATAAAAATCTTTAGATAGAGAATTTTTTTTTTTTATTCTTTGGATAAATAATCATCCATTATGTTAATCACCATAAAAATACCTTACACAATTAGCTTTTTTTACATACCAAAGAAAACAGTCTCTCAATGTGTTTACTAGCTATTATTATTATTACTATTATTATTATTAATATTCTTATTACGTGCTATTATGTATTATTATTCCGCGATGATTCGCGAAACCACAAGAGACTCACTTTGTAAACAAGTGGAATCTCCGAATCGTCGCAGAACACTCTTTCTTCAGAAAAAAATCTCTTTCAAGACAATCCATCAAGAGGAGGGGGAGCAGTTCCCTCACTTCTCATTTAAGTAGACATTTCTGAAATCCTTATCTATCACCCATCAGGATGGAATATCGGAATGGATGAAATCGAATATCTCCCATCAGGATGTTGTTATTCATATTCAATATGTAGTTCTTTCGACCTGTGAAGGTCGCATAGTCGTTCGCTAATTTTCTGAGTCTCATTATCCATGACACTGAATATCTGCTACCAGATTTGAATGACAGGTTGCTCTCATTAGCACAAAACGCTAATTGCGTGTAATATAACTACCCACAATAGTGCTTGTCTGCTGTCAAATTTGAGGGATGGGTTGATATTTTATACTTGTCAAATAATATACATTCCTTTCTCCTGGGAATGAAATGAAAAAAAAGCTCTTCCCATGAGAAAAAAATTATACAATGCGTTTGAGCAAAACTTGTTTGCAAATGTTTTAGGCAAAACTTGTTCAACTTACAATAAGAAATATATGTTTTTTACGTGTTATCATCAAATTAAAAATAATGAAACTAACTACAAATTCTCTTTATCTGATTATAAATGCATTTAAGGCAAATACTCATTTTTTTTTTATTTTGAAAGCAGGATCTAAACTCTCTTATATGTACCATGTGTTTCAGCAAAAACTTGTAGAAGTTTTGAGCAAAACGTGTTTGGATTTGCAGTAAAAAAAATATATATTTGTTAAATCTATTGATATTTATTGTTATAAAAATTGATCGCAGTATTAAAATACATGTATAAGCAAAATAGCAAAAACCACACAGTTTTAAAAATATCGATCGTTGTTTTTTATAGGGGGAAAAAGTTTTAAGTCTCCATTTTTTTAAATGTGTTTCTGTTTTGCATCAAGTTTTAATTTCTAGGAAAAAGGCTACTTGAACACATCACCGGAATTCCGATAGACTGTCATTCTTGTCCAATTTTGAGCTGGTGTTTCGTTTTGCGTCAAGACCGTCACACTAAAGCGCATCAAATTTTAAAGGAATAATCCCTAACGTAGTGAAAAGGCTGTCTAATGCTTGAACACATCACCGGAATAATCCGAATAGACTGTCATTCTTAAGTCCAATTTTAATTCATCTTCTTTTAATTGAGATGCAATATCCGACACTTTGAGGCCATGGAAGCATGAATTTTCTACTACTACCAAAAGTATTACATTTTTAATTACTTCATAAAGTATTAAATTTTTTAATTACTTCATGAAGTATCAAATTTTTGAATTTTCTGTTACTACATGAATTTTCTACTACTTCATGAAGTAATAAAATTTTAACTACATCACTTTCATTTTTTTTTATTTTAAATGCAGGATCTAAAATTTTTGTAGTCCATCTATGCACCAATGTGTTTGAGCAAAACGTGTTTGAACTTACAGGAAGAAATATATATTTCTTAAATATATTCATCATCTTTATTGCTATGCAAATGTATCACAGTATAAAATGCATGTATAAACACAACATCAGAAAATATTGATCGTTGTTTTTATAGGTGAAAAAGTTTTAAGTCTCCATTTTTATGGTTTTAATTCTCTGGTGTTTCGTTTTGCGTCAAGACCGTCACACTAAAGCACATCAAATTTTAAAGGAATAATCCCTAACGCAGTGAAAAAGGCTGTCTAAAGCTTGAACACATCACCGGAATTCCGATAGACTGTCATTCTTAAGTCCAATTTTAATTCATCTTCTTGAGATGCAATATCCGACACTTTGTCTCTGAGGCCATGGAAGCTGTCACTGGAAACTTGTTTTCCTATTTTGATAAAATTTTGGTTTTTCCTCCCAGTCTTGAAAGAGTTGTTTTTCTATTATTATTCTACATCATACAAACTTGCGGACTCAATTCTTTTGACTTCCAGACATCGTAAGTTCAGTTTGATTTGGGAGTAAGCCCTCATGGAAAGTCAACAACATCGGATCGATAATAAAATGTCTTGTATTGTAAATTTTAAATTTTTCTGTAATAATTTTTATATGGTGTCTTTTGTTTTACATTTTGTTAGCTAAAAAGGAAAATTTTAATTTATGTCTGGTGTTTAATTAAATTATATGCAAAATGTAATGTGTCAAATAATAAAACTTTTGGAGTTAAAAATTTTTTTAATTTAATTTATATTTCGAAATTTAATTTTTATCCAAAACAATGAAAAATTATAAAAATTATTTTTCAAAAAATAAAATATATTTAAAATCGAAAAACTGGAAAAGATTTTATCATTATATCACAGGATGATTTTTAGAGACACATTTTTCTGTTCATTTAAAGTTAAATTAATAAATATTTTCTATTTATTTTTTAGATAAGATAATTGAAAAAAAGTTCTTGAAAATTTAGCTTTTAAATTTATTAAATTTTTAACTACACCATGAAGAATTAAAGTTTTACTCTACTGCATGAATTTTCTACTACTACATGAAGTATTAAATTTTTCAACACCACTGCATTAATTTTCTACTACTACATGAAGTATTAAATTTTTACATCATGAAGTATTAAATTTTTCAACTACATCATGGAGTGTTACATTTTTTTCTACTTTTGCATGTATTTTCTACTATTGCATAAATATTAAATTTTTAACTACTTAAATCAATATGAAGTATTTAATTTTTAATTTAAAAATCACAGAAAGGTAAATTTGTTTATGGCCACACTCGCAAACCTTCTCACATTCCCACTATATTTTGAATGTTATTTTTGTAAAGTGTGCTATATTCTGTGAATGATTAGATTTAAAAGGGAAAAGCTACTTATCTCTAGTAAAAAATATGATCGACTGATCATACAGCTTTAAAAAAATGTATAGAGTAAAATATACGTATCAGTGAAAAACAAAACGAGACCACCTCAATCGAATCCGATGACACGTAACAAGTAATAACATTTAAAAAAACGGTGTTGCTTTGATATTGAACCAAGTGTGAAAAAATTATGTTTTATGATTGGTTGATGAAGGTTGCCATGGAAACAGGCTTTGGATTTGCCATGTAAACGCTACTCGTAGTTTAAAAATTTAATACATAAAACATACCATTATATTTTATTCGAATGAATTTTTTGTTTCGTTTCTTGTGTGAATAAGTCTATTGCAAATATAGTAAAATAACGAACCTTATCTTTCAAATACTACTAACAACTTCTATCTGCCATTTCCACTTATAAAAAATAGATTTTTTTTCAAAAGATGCCAATATAAATCTCTATAATAATATCAATATAATACCAATATAAATCTCAATAATGCCAATATAAATCTCAATAATGCCAATATAAACTCAATATAAATCTCTATACGAACGAACCAGAAGGTTTTCTTGTATAAAAAGCCAAAAATGTTATCAATTGAATATTAATTCAAAAAATTTATCAATGTATCAATTAAAAATTTATTAATGTATCAAAAAAATTTATTAATGTGTCAATTAAAAATTTACGAAATATGATGGTTATGCATTTTTTATAACAAAACTGTGTTTAAGTTACAGAAAAAAATACTACAATTAAAAAAAGTATAAAAACCTGAGAAAAAATAAAAACAAACTTACTATAAAAAAAGTTCTGAATAAAACAAATTAATGAATAACGTATAAAAATTACATTTGGAAATAATTAAGTTTCCTTTCACGATATTTATCCATACTAAAGCTAGGATTAAAAAAAGAAGTATTTGAATTATCACTTTATAAGGAAAAAAATGGATTTATTATTTTTCGCCACTTTTTAGCAGCCTGTTTTTGTTTTTTTTATTTAAGCATATATTTTTTTTTTTTTTTGTTCTCAAAAAGAAATAAAAATAAGAGAAAGTGTCTGATAATCCTACCTGAAAAGAAGTAAAAAAAATATGAAAAATTTTTATTGATCCAATTTTGCCACAGTAAAAAAAATAATTGTGTAAGTTCATCCTTTTTTTTACTTTGTGGTGATGACAAATGTTTTTTATGGTGCTTAATTAAACAAAAAGGAATTAGTTAGTTCTCAAATGAAAGAAAAAGATCTTTGTTTAAATTTAGATCTCCGTATTTGCGTATTATTTACGATTATGGCTTCCAGTGGATTGTGAATCGAAATCTCTATTGTGTTTTTTTTTAATTGCTTTGTAAATTGGTTTCTCTTTTTGTTACAACACCAAAAAGAGCATTTTATTTCTCTCACAAATTCGGTTAACTAAATAAAAGCGAATAGAATGAAGCATTAAACAATACATCTCAAGAGAAATTACTGATATTTACTGATTACAGATCACAAATAATTTTTTTAACTTACTCCATTTTTAAACTCCTTTTGCATTATTTACTCCTGTATTTTTTAATTTCCGATAAAAAAATATTTTATTGTGAAATAAAATTCAAATTTTTTTCTGGAAAATAAAATTCAGAATATGTATTGAAATCTGACAGGATACAATTAAATTGGTTTATAAATTTGCGATATATAAATAATTTTAAGAAAACCGGTTCAATTTATTTCCTGTCAAATATTTTTCAGTGAACTGTTCATGGTATATGTAAGATGAACACGGGATCCACTGATGTTATGTACAGAAATATATCTTGTAGGTTGCTGTGTCACTAATATACTGGTTCCATTGACCAGCTAGCCGGGCACTGTTTCTAATCCAGCAGATATTCGATCCCCTACATATCAGATCAGAGAGTCTATATCCATATACGTATATAAATTAAAATGCATCGTAGCTTTCATATCAATAACATACTCTCCCCGATGACCATCAGTGAGCTGTTATATGTAAGGTAAAAAGGTAAGGTGAGGGTGAGGATGAGTATGAGGTGAGTGTGACATGGTATATATAAGTTGAGCACGAGTTCCACTGATGTACTGTATGAACAGTATAATATCTTGTAGGTTGTTGTGTAGCTAACATACTGTAAAACTTGTTTTTCTTACCAATATTCAAAGTAAAGAGCAGTGCTGTGCATATTTTTCAATTGATCTGTAAACAGGACACTCTTTCTAATCCGTCAGATATCCAGTGACATATATATTAAAGAGAGTCTATATACATACGTACAAATTAAAACATATCTTTGCTTTGATATCAATAACATATAAAGCCGGTGACCATCAGTGAGATGTTCATGGTATATTTAAGATGAACACAAGGTCCACTAATGTATATAAAGAAAAATATCTTATTGTTGTGTCACTAACAAACAAGTAATTTAGTTTTTATATCAATATTCAAGCGTTAAGTACATACGTAAAAACGTATAAAGTGCAGTGTATATTTTTCCATTAACCTTCCGTAATCCAGCAGGTATCCGGTCCAATATGTATATCAAATCAGAGAGTACATATGTATAAATTAAAATGCATTTTTGCTTTGATATCAGTAATATATATCCCCGATGATCATCCTGAGCTCTTCATAGTGCGCATAAGATGAAGTGCTCACTGGTGTATGTACAGAAATATATATTGTGGGTTGTTGTGTCACTAACATACTGGTAAATTTGTTCCTATACCAATATTCAAACATAAAGTGCAATGCACGTATATTTTTCCATTGACCTGTAGCCGGATACTCCTTCTAATTCGGTAGGTATACGGTCCCCACACACATATCATATCAGGGAGATTCTATATACATATGCATAAATTAAAATGCATCTTTGTTTTGCTATCAGTAACAACATATTCCCAATGGCCATCAGTGAGCTTTTCATTGTTTATGTAAAAAAAAGAGGAACACGAGGCCCACTGATGTATACAGAGAAAAATATATTGTGGGATGTTGTGTCACTAACATACTGGTAAATTTGTTTCAGTACTGAGATTTAAACATAAAGTAATAAAAATCTAATAATATTACACATTAAGAAAGCACAATAAAGCTTAATTGAACAATTACGATTTATATTATAT
>BPLR01014326.1:0-78582 GCA_021605095.1 Caerostris extrusa | reverse complement strand
AAAGTACATGAATATTATTAGATATTCTTTATTAATAAAAGTATAGTTATAGATATGTATATATGCATAATAAAGTATATTTAATGGAAAATCTATTGTTGCTTATTTTCAAAAAATGATTTTTTAATTTTATGTTTAAGTATTCCATATTCATCATCATTCAACTTTCACGGAGTACATTGGCCGGTTATGGCGCTATTCACTCCTAATCCAGTATGCTAGGGTTCATTGCAATAAGAAAAAACATTGGTAACAAAAGGCGGTGAGCGTATTTATGTCCATGTTAGTAAGATAAAAATAAAACAAGAAGGAGTAATTAAAAGGATGGCACAATTATAAAATAATTAAATAGAAAGCAACTAGCGCAATGATTGTGAGGCATTTAAAAAGTTGTAATTTTTCAATGGGTATTCCATATTCATTAGTTTACCACATTTCACAGTAATTCATTTCAAGTTTAATTCTGTTGGTAGATTTTCGAAAAATCATAAAGAAAACAGTTTTCACATGAATTTGAGGATCCATACATTGGTTTAAAGAGCATTAAAAACTCCTTTATTGATATAAAATTGCTTGTTAAAGAACACTATATATTTAATATAATGCTTTCAATTTTTAGTGAAGGATCATTATTATTTGCACTACTTTAGAAAATTTTGAGACTTTTTGGAATTCAAATTTATTTTCCCACACTATGCTGCTTTGAAACTTGACTAATTCCATTTTTAAATCATAGATACTTGGCCACATAATTTTGGTTAACTCGTTTTGAATTTCATTTTGTATGGATTTAAAATAAAAATGAAATTCATTTTCCAAACATTTAAATTCATTAAATCTTTCTTAAAAAAACTTGTTTTATTTCCTATATTATGATTAAATATTTTCTATTTAATTCTATAGTTTCTTCTATATAATTTCTTTGTCAAGCAAAAATTATTGTGTTTTGAAAATGTTTTGGATTGTGAAAAATATTTCATGATTTTCATTTCTGAATCTAAGGAAGATGTCAAGTTTTATCATAAATATAGTAATATTTACAAATGTCATTAGTTACAATTAATTAATTTACTTGAAATTTTGATTCATTGAAATATTAAGTGAATGTTGCATTAAATCATTTTATCAATTTAAATTTGCCGTAACTTTTATTTTATTTATTCAAAAGACCTTTATTTCTTCTAATAAATTCAAAGCCTATTAAGAAATGGACTGCATCTGAGTTAACATTGTTGTATCAGAATGTCAAAATATTAGCACTCAATTTTAATAATTGTGCAAATTCTCCTTTATTAAGACCACTTGGGTTTTTAATGTTCATGGCCTTTTATTACGACTAATAATTGAAAAATGTTTTTAAAACTTGTTTGTTGTTGTTTCTTATCCCACTTGGCTGGCCAAGCACACGAGAGCCCATATGTACTCATGATTGAAGGGGAAGGAAGCAGCTTCTGGTGTGATGGAGCACCCGTAGGTAGAAGTCTGACTTTGGCTCCGTGACGCTCTTACAGTCATGGGACCGGGACCTACGGCAAAGTGGATTCCAAACCACTACAAACATCCATGGCACCGCCGGGTTCGAACCCGAAACCTGTGGCACCCAGCGCTAGACACTCGTCCATTCAGGTCTAAATTTGTGAATGCCAACGACACGGTGTCCCAGGTGGTCACCCACAAAGTACTGACAGCGCCCAATGATGCTTGACTTCGGTGATCTAACGAGCCAGTATATTCAGCATGGTATGGCCGTTGGCAAGACTTGCTTTGCACATAGAACTTGTTGGTGTATTACACAGTGGAATTCAATCAGAGAAAGTTTAATATTTTGCTAAAACCTCTGAATAAAACCAAATTTTCATGCCATATTGGGTACATCATTTGTCGTTACAGAAACAATTTTTTGTAGGTGAATATCCGTTTCTTTAAATTATCAAATTCTTTAAAACATATTACGACTGATACATTTCCCTTTCAACATTATTTGTTTGTTTTATATTGAGCAAAAAATACTAGTTGTGCACATCATTTGCATCATTGATCTCATCTAAAATAGTTGAATATATCTCTACATGCTTTAAGTCATTATGTATTTGCAAAAGAAATGGGTTTTTTTATTATAATTGTATTACTCTATCTTAATCTATATCTTCTATTACTCTATCTAATATATTTTCTGCTTTCACCAAGATTTGAATGCAACTTTTCAAAATGTTTTTTTTTTTTTTTTTTTTGCATTGCATGTACTTAAAGTGATGTTCTAGTTACAAATCACACACATAGTTATTTTATTCTTTTTTTCAATCTCACCATATTTAACAAACCATTCTCTTTGATATAGTCTGAAAGTATTGTTTTTCTTTTTTTTTTTTATCAATGACGTAAAATTAAAGGTTACAACTAAAAATTTTCACATTTATAATGCAACAACTTTAGAAGAAAGTTCTTGCTAACATGCTTCATATAAGTATATATAAAAATGAGAACATTTAATAATAAATAGCGATGTTTAATTATTAAACACTTTTTGACACTTATGCCAAGGCTGCCTATTAGTTTAATTTGCAAGCTGGTACATTCTATTTTACGCTCACCATTTTATGACCGACTGTCATGAGGCATGCACAAGTACAGTTATATGATAGAAAATAAATCAGCTAGCAACACTTGGAAATATTTTTTTTTATGAATTCAACACTATATATTTTTAATTTACCTTTTTTGTTATTTTCGATTGTCTATTCTATCCTTTAAGGTATAAAAAAAAAAAAAAAGTTTATAAAAGTCAATACATGGCTCCTTTCAAAATTCATGAGTCAGCTTCTGACATGCCACCACTGTTCTCTGCTAAAGATATTTAAAAAAAAAAAATAATAAATAAAAATCTGATTTTTTCTGGTAGAAATCAATTAATAATTTTTCTAAACACAAACATATGCGGAAACTTAGGAAAACTCAATAAAAAATATATATATTGCATTTTTTTTACTTATTTCATCAAAAGATATAGTTAAAAAAATTTTTATAATATCTGAAAAATTTGTTTTATTTCGCATCCTAATAGTAATTTGATTAGTCTATAGTTTATTATATGTGCACTGAAAATGTATACAGAAATTTTTGTTTCTTTGAATTTGGTTAATATTAAAAAAAAATCTAATAGATCCAAATTTGCAAAATTTTTTAAGAAATAATTTTTTTTCTTTATAGGTGGTGATCAAGGATTATTAAATACCTATTTTAGTGATTGGTCTACAGCAAATATTTCTACACATCTTTCATTCCTTTACAATATGAATATAAACATGTGTTACACCTATTTACCTGCCTTCAATAAGTATGTGTTTCAAAAATTTAATGTATTAATTATAATGTTTCCTGATCTAGTGAACTTTTCTGAAAAAAATTTTTTTTTCGGTTAGTTTTGCATATAAAGAATGTGCTGGGCATATTGCTGAAAAATAGATTGTTTACATTCTTATATATTAAAGGCATCTTATCTATTTTATCTAGATATTCTAGCTTTATTTTTATATTTGATATTATATTAACAATTATTTTGATATGATTCTACATTAAGTAAAAAAATGGTTGTGTTTATCACACATTATAAATTTTAAGAAAACAAATTTTAATTATTTACTTTTTTTCTCTCAGTTATTCTTAAAATTCTCTCAAAAATTTTACAAAACTACTATGTTCAGTAAACAATTAACAAAGGTAGTGGAATTGCAATTTATAAAAAAAAAAATATTATGTAACAAGGTTTTTTTTTAGCAACAAATAATTTTTATTTGCACTTCACTTAGATTTGCAGGTTTTGATGATTTTGCTACTTCCCCCCCTCCTTCCCGACCTACAATTTAAGAAATGTTCATAAAAAAAAAAAAGCTATAACATCATATTTACTACAATAAAAGAAAAAGAATGTCGAAATTATTCATTTTTATAGTATACAATAATACTTTTTAGTAAGTGTTGTAAATAATAAGTAAATTTTTTTATTTAAATAAGTATGATTCACATTCGTAATAACAACTTAACCAGGCAGTTAAAGAAGTATTTAACGTTTTCCTCCCTTCAAATGATCATCAGAAATATTACAGTCGTGCTTAAAAGAGATCTAGATAATTTTCTGTGCAAAATAAAGGAATCTATGTACATATATCTAAACTACTTTTTAATGAAATGTATTTATTAAAGTACAATTCAACCACTGATTGTCTGGAAAATTGATTACTGGATTATGGATTCAACAAGAGCAGCATCATAAGGGAAGGAAATACCATTTAGGGAGATTTTAATTTCAGTCAAAAGAATCAGTTTAATAAAAAAATTCAGATTAAAAATTCAGAATCAATTTAATCAAAAACTCAGACTACATGATATTAAAAGAAAAACTAAGTGAAAAAAATTCTACATTAACTATTATACTTTTTTTTTTCTTCAAATTAGCTTTGCGCTACATATATCCGGCTATCTATATATTTTGCCATTAATTATGATATTTACCATTCTATATCGGTGGTTAAATTAAAAGTATCTAAAAGCTTAGAAAAGCATTAAGCTATCTTTGTTAATTAAAAAAAAAAAAAAAAAAAAAAAAAATCTATGTATACATAACATGCTATATAAAGCAGGGGTGGCCAACCCAAATGATCGTGCGGGCCACTTTGGAAATGCATTCTAACTCCGCAGGCCGCCTATCAAATTATATATCCCCATATTAGATTTAGAACCACTATAGACATTTTTGGGTGAAAAATTGAAACATAATGAGTTCTTATTTTCGTGTTCACTATTATTCTTGCACGCAAAACATATATAATACAATAATAATGATATTAAATGCACATTGTACGAACTATATATCACTAAAAATGAAATATAAAAAATACATAAATATAAATGAAACAAAAAAAAGGAAATCATTAAAAAATATTTATTTTACTAGTGCGATATTTGTTGCTGCACTCTTTTTACTTAGCTTTTTGCAAATCGATGACGGCCCATCATGAATTCACAGAATATAATTTAATTATTTTGGGAACTCATAACTGTAAATTCATAAATAAAACAAGCAATATTTGTCATGTATTTGCAAGAATATTATTTTTAAATATGTATCTACTTTTTTTAATTCATTGGTTTTCACTACTTTGGCCATTATTAAATAAATATATTTTATAAAAGTGGATAAATCTTACAGGCCGCAAAATGTTCATGGCGGGCTGCAGGTTGGCCATCTGATTGATCTAAAGGTTCTTAATTAGTTAACAAAATGTTTAAAAATTGTACAATATGAATAATAAAACAAATTTATGTGTTTTAGAAATCAAATAATTCTCTATATATGTATTCATACAAAAATCATGTTTTTTCAGCAATTTGTTTACTGTATTGCAAATATCTATGACATTTCTACATAATAAAATAGTATGCCAGTATCTGCATTTCCCCCCCTCTCAGTTTATCTTATGAATAATGTGACTCTAAAATGATGCTAGAAAAAGTTTATTGGTATATATATATATACAATATTATGTGCTTGTGGACTGAAATAGATCTGTTGATAATTATTATTTCTGTATTTTATTTAGATTTGGTAAAGATGCAAAGATAGTACATTTTCTTGGCAATCAAAAACCATGGATGTTTAACTATAATAAAACTGATGATACAGTGGATGCTCCTGATTTCAGTCCTGCTTTGGTGAACTTTCTTAAAATGTGGTGGAGAATATTTACTGAGAATGTATCAAACACAGAGAGTGGAGTAAGTTAATTTTTCTAGTAAAAATCATTTATTAAAAAAGTAATTTTGATATATTATCTTTTTTCTTGCTTTCAGTATAATATACTTGTAAAAAATCTATAATTATAATATTTGTCTATAAAATTTACATGCATTGAATTCATGTAATCAGGTGAGCTAAATGTTAAGTAAAAGAATTTTAATAAGAGATTTCAGAGAAAAAAATTCCAATATTTTCTTTTTTTTTTTTTCTAACACTTTAATAATAGCAATTTAACTTGTTATTGGCAAAAAATCATTGAATACATTTATAAAATGCTATATTCTATTAAAATATTAGCTTAAGTTGGGGCATTTTATAAGATATTAACTGTTGAAATTATTTTTTATATTTTAAAAATACTGTTATAGAGTATGTGGAATAAATTTATTTTTGTATAACATATGTGTTTAAAAAAATCCGTTAGAAAACCATTAGTTCAATCATTAAAACATTAGTTCAATCACTATTCTATAGTAGTGTGATTAATATAATTTCTGAGATACAGTAACTAGTTGTATGCCACAAATTCAATTATCCTGCAGCAATCGAAACTTTGTTTTTGCATTTTTTTTATTTGGATGTGTCGATAGTTGATCTTAACTGCCAGAATGCTATAGAATGTTGCTTGTATTTGTTAGATATTCATATCTTTTCATTGATTTAAAATGTGAATTAAACATCTTAAATATGTAAATGCTTAAATATTTAAATTTTCTTGAGTGTTTATAAACTATTGATGCTCGATAATCTGGCAAAATTGCCAATCCAGCACAGTCGTCATCCCTAAAATGCCAGATTAATGAAAGGTTACTTTAATTTAAAAAAAGAATGTACTTTTTTTTAAGACTGAATTCTGAATAAATTAATTATTTTCGTTTAAAAGTTTAAAAATATGAAATATTATAAATAATTTTTATATCAAAATTTTATTTGATGAATTGAAAAGAACATATGACAAATTTAAAAATAAATTTTTTAAAAACAAAATTTCGTTTAAGATAGATGTTATGTTGGTGATTCAATTGTGTGCACTTGAAATTTCATGATTTAGAATTTTTTCAAAAAACATTATTTTCTAATTTTTAATTATTAATACCAAGTTAAATTAATTGTTAACATTTATATTATTGTATTATTTATTGTTTATTTCTAGTTATTATAATTCTTTGTCCAGTAGATTTCCATTATTTTGAAAATTTAAATAATAAATCAAAACAAATTTATTAATCTTAATAAGAAATGTGATTTCTTTTATAATTTATTTTACCTTTTAAAATATGGTATTCAACAATCTTTTGTATGTAATAAATGATATTTTTAATGGATTATTTAAACTGCATTTTGAAATACTTCCTCAAAAACGATCAAAAATTGATTTATATATTTAATTATATATTAGTTTTTTGTTCTTTGTATATCATAAGAAATATTTTTAATATTTATGACACCCAAGTTTTACTAAAATTTTAGTGTTCATTAATTTCACTTGCATTTTTTGTATTTTCAAAGCCTCAGGAAGAGATGGAAAATAAAGTAAGTAGTTAAAATAGATGCAAAAAACTATGAATCTTAAATCAAGCATTTTATATGTAATAAATTTTTAAACCCCTTTATTGTATATTTTATTAGTAAAACAATTAAAAATCTTTATTTTATGATGTGATTTTATATAAAATTTTCTTTTGTATATATTCTATTAGAATTCCTTGACTGGATGGAAAATAAAGTATTCTCCCAAATGTTTCCCCTTATCCTTATCACTTCTTTTACCCCATGGAAATAAATAAGAAAATAGAAAAGTTACATTTATTAATTCTTTTATGAAATTTGACTTATTATTACAATTAAAATGCAATTTCCAAAAACAAATTTTCTTTTAAATGATAAAAATTAATATAATTTCATTAATTGTAGCTTTCTATTTCTAATAAAATGTCCTTTAATATTTTTTCCTATGCTTGATTTTTATGCATATTATGTTTATTCTTGGTATTTTTGAAATATTTTTTTTATCAAAGACATTTAAGCTCATATAAAAAAACAAACAAATATTTCTTTAATTAGCAAATATATATGACATAGGAAAATTAAAAATTTTAGTAGTATTAAAAAACATTTTTATTTATTAGAATGCATTTAATAATCTATTATTTAATATATTGAAAACATTAAAAAGTTAAAATTGATTTTTGAATAGGGTATGTTTAAATAAAAAAAACTCGATCTAAACTTAAATAATCTCCTTTCTTAAATGTTATACTTTCTAGCTTGTTTTTATAGGATTAAAAGTTTATAAGTTGTATTGATAGAGAACTTGTAGCAAAATATAATTTTCTCTTATGGTTATTCATTTATTTTTATTTTTTATTTATTTATTTATTTTTGCACCTGAATTGTTAATTGAGTTTTTATTTTTATTTTTAGAGGAATATTGCTGAACAATTAGAAGCCTTAACACTAGCTCCTCGACAAGCTAATGTCTGCAGTCCTACAAATTTCACCCAGTTTGTAAAGAAAGATCGCCTGTTTGAGTGGGAACAAGGTCGAATTGATTATTTGGGCGAAGATTCGTATGAAAATATCCAAAAGAAGTTGGATGAAACCATAAATACAAAGAAATAAAAATTTAGGTAGGTCTTAATGAAAATTGTTGAAGCCTTTCTGCTGAGCAAAAGTTACTAAAATTTCATAGATGGTTGGTACTGTTTGAATATTTATTCATGCTAGAAAATGAAGAATATTTTTCTGTGTCATTTTTCAAATTATATGAGAGCATAAAAAAAATTGTTATTTAAAATGTTGTCAAGTGGAGCTCGATTTGTTACGTTATTAAAAAAAAATATTTTTAAGAAAATGAACTATTTTGCTAATTTTAATTATTTTGTTTAATTTCTGATACACAAATATTTTTTTTAAAGTTATATAGTCTTTTGTCATGCTTATTGCTACGATGCACATTTTTTTTTCACATTTCTCTCTTTCCGGTGCATTCCCATTTTATTGTTATAAACTTTTCATATCATTACTTTTTTAAGCTGCAATTTTTATATTTTGTGAGACTTTGTTGAAAGGTTAACATTTATTATATGAGTTTATAATTTTTTTTTTTTTTTTTTTTTTTTTTTTTTTTTACACTTTTTTGTTTAAAAGCATATATATTACATGTTCCAAGACTTACAAGTTCCATTACATATGCAAAGACTTGTTGTTTTGGAAGAGGATGGGGGGGTTAAATATAAATATTTTTAAAGAGTATTATGTGATTATTCATGAATTTATAAATAACTTTTTTATTACAATTAAAAGCTGGTATTTAATTTGTTTTTAGAGGAATTTTATTTATTTATATTTGTTGTTAATACAAATACAATTGTAAAAAAAGTTTTATTTTTTATCTAATCCATAAGTTAAAATTGCTTTTGTTAAATATCTTCTAGCTTAAAAAATCAGTCTATTTCATTGTTATTAGATTTAACCATTTAAATAAAGCAAATTCTGTTTGCAGTTTTATTGTTCATTAAAATTTTATCTTTTAAGAAATATATATATTTTGTTAATTAATTTTTATTTGTAAAATTGGGAAAAAAAATATTATTATTGCTTTGATTCCTACGTTTTCAGTAAAAAAAAAAAAATTTTTTTTAAATAAAGTTCAAGAAAGTGTAAAAACAATAATTATTTTTTAAAATGCTTTTGTTTCCAGGAATTAAATTCATTCTTAAAAATATAATTTTATAAAAATGATTTAAATAATTAAATGTTTTAATTTTATAAAATGTTTTAAATTTTATAAAATGAAAACTGTTGCAAAGAGACATACAGACTGATTGCTTTTAGGAATTCTTTTTTTTCCCTCTCCTTAAAATTACCAACTATTAAAATATATATATGTATATGGTGACAAAAGTAAAGTTTGAATGACATTCCATTTTGAAAATTGTAATACTTTTTCATTACTTTAATTCGAAACAATCTTTTTTTAAAATTTATTCATTATTGTTGGATGAATTTATACAGTTCATAAAAAAAGTAAGATAACTTTATATAATGTTTTGTCTTAGCTAACAACATTCCTAACAAAACTATTTTTATACAAAAAAACAAAAAATATGAAAGGACTTTTCTTATAAAAAGCCTCTTGTATTGTTTCTTTTAATTTTTGAAAATCAGTATATTAATGAATAACAAAATGTTATTGTTTAAATATTTGGAAAAAGAGAAAATTCCTCATGAATAAGCATTTTTTTTCTTATATATTGTGCTGTGTTATGCTATAAAATTTATGAATACCATGACTTGTTTTAGTGCTAGCAAACTTATTAGTACAATGAAAATATGTTTGCATGAGAGTAATGTCCTTGAGAATCTTTTTTTTAAACAAAAATGTGTGCTATTTTCAATGTAATATTTTAAAAACTTTTATAAATTAAAGTATTTTTTTTTTGTTGTTGTTGTTGTGTTATAAGATTGTTTTGAATACAGTTAATACTTTGCTTTAATACATATTGCCTCATGACTGCCAATTTTTTATGTGGTCAAACAGCTATGTCAAGCAGATTCAAAAGAGCAGCATCATAGAAGAAATTTAAGAGGAATTTGAATTGCATTAAAAATAATTTTAGTTTTTATAATTAAAATTTCAGATGATGCAATATTAAAAGAAAAAAAAATCGATGAAAAATTCCGCATTAACTATTATATTTTTCTTTCAAAACAACTTTGTGCCATGCCTATCAACTATCATCCCTCACAAGTAATGGATTTGTCTGTTTCTGCAGTTAAAATTAATATTTACCAGTCCATGCAATCCATAGTCAGACTATATTTTAATTTAATTTAATTGCCAAAATATTGTATTTAAATAGTATTTAAAAGTTGATCTTATTAAACTTATTATTTGCTCAAAGTTCTCGAAATTTTTTTTCTTGCCTACTGTGTACTTTACCTTTTTTTTTTATAGAATATAAATTCTCTATTTGTATAAGATATTATTTCCATGCCATTTGATATAAGTATTCTTTTATGTTTGACTTTGTTTTAGATTCCTATAATTTGCTCAATCAATTATGTTTAGCTCATTTATGTATGGTGTTTTAGCTTTTTCTTTTAAGCCATATTTTTAGTAGCCATAAGATAAGAAATAATTATCTTAATTCTGTTTAGTAGATATAAATATTCAAAGTTATACATTTTACATTATGTTTTCAACTGTGTTTATTTAAAACATCAATGCTTTTAGGTGTAATAAAATGAATTTGAGTTATAAAATATGGTGAGAAATGTACTGCCTATAAATGTATGCTATGTTAGTTAGACAAAATAAATTATTTTCAATGTTTATATAATTTTCAGTTTATTTCTTTTCAACTATACATTCTCTTTCATGGTAATGAATAATTTAATTCATTAAACAGCATTTCTAATGAATGTCTTAAATAAGAAGAATTTTTAAAATGTTAGAATTTTTTTTTTTTTTTTTTTACAACCTTATTTGTTAAAACTTATTTATTTTTCTTTGTTTTCAACATACTTCTTTTAGTAAAAGTTTTATTGTTTCAGTAATAGAGAGCAACTGTTTAAGTATTCTATTTAAAAATAAAGTCTATTTCATGGCAGGCATTTTAATTTTCAGGCATTTTGAACATTATCATCTCCGCATTTAAATTTCATGCTAGTTTTTATTATAATCCATGAAAATTAAGAGAGGATAAGAACTCATAAGCTGATGAATATAAAAAGTGTCTGTATATTCAGAGACATCTTTGTGACGAGTATAATTTCTAGAAAATATAAGTTTTTTGGCTTTAAAAAAAAAAAAAGTAATTGTTATGGAAAATTCTTTTAGGAAACTAAATTTATCATAGATACACATTCAATTGTAAATGAATTGTGAAATATAGATATATGTTAGGACCACTGGTCTTGGGGCCATCTTAACAACAATGTTGGGTCCCATGCTATTCTATGTAAAAGGAACACTTGCAGTTTGCTTTATTATATATATATATAATGTATATGCTTATAATGTGTACATACACACACACATATATATTGTTCAACCACTTATTGTGTGGGAAATGTAGCCAAATTTGACTGAACTGTGTAATTGAGGAGAAAGATATAGAGCAATGGTGGTCAACCCAAATGATTTTGCAGGCCACTTTGAAAATGCATCACAACTCTGCATGCCGCATATAAAATTATATACCCCCATATTAGATTTAGACTCACTATAGACATTTTTTGGAGTGAAAAATTGATATATAATGAATTATTATTGTGTTTACTATTATTCTTATATGTAAAAATATAATAATAATGATACTAAATGCGCATTGTAAAGGAATATTTAACGTTAAAAATGAAATATAAAATATATATAAATATAAACAAAATTAAAAAAATGAAATCATTTAAAAATATTTATTTTACTGGTGCGATATTTGTTTGCTCAAGAATATTATTTTAAAGTCAAAGTTAATTTTTCCCTTAATAATGACAGTTAATTTTTGAATATATGGATGCACAAATAATGCATTTTTTTAATACATTGGTTTTTCACTACTTTGGCCATTATAAAATAAATATATTGTAAAAAGGGTAATAAATCTTTGTAAAAGTGTAATAAATCTCACGGGCCACAAAAATATTCAAGTAGATCCGCGGTTGGCCACCCCTGGTTTAGAGGGAAGGGTTTTAAATACAATAATCATTTTAATTTTTAATAATTCAAATTTTGAATTGCATAATACCCAATGAAACAATATTTGAAAAATTTCACAATAACTATTAAACTTTTTTCCTTCAACATTACTTTGTGCTGTGATATCTGAATATCATCCCTAATAAGTAATGGAATCGTCTGATTTCACTTTTATACTGGATGTTTAACTTTATATATGGTTAGACTATATATATATATATATATATATATGAAAGAACACAACACAAACATCAAAGAAAACTGACTGATTTCTTTTGGGTTTTATTGATTTACTGGGAAACATATTTCACCCTATTGTTTATTTTAAATAAATATTTGTGTTCTTTTTCAATCTGTATTCAGTAGCAGCCATTTGTGCTTTTAATATTTGTGTTTGTCTGTATATTTTATTTTTTGGAGTGAGCCCATTTATTACAAAGGAACTCTAGCAAATACCAATAGTTAAGATGATCTTGATTAGTCTGCCAACCATTCTAGTCTCCAACCAAAGTCAAGTCAACCAGTATCTTGCAAATTGCAATCATGTAATGCTGCAATACACAAATATAAAGATTTATTGTAACCCAGGTAATTGTAATTTTCATATCCATAAGCATTCTTCATATAAGCTACATTTTATAATAGCATATACTAAATATCATTTAAAATTGTGTAAAGCTAATGATTTTAAACAATAAAGATGTTTTCTTTATTGCTATTTTATTTTGAACACACACACAAATTAATTTGAAATAAAAAAAAAAGCTTGCAAAATCTATAAAATATTTGTATATTGCTATGAGATAAAGTTATTTTACTAAATTTTTTCAGCATTAGGATTTTCTGTGCTTATTTATATAACAATATATTGGAATTTTAGAGAATTCTTTTATTCGTCCTCACTATGTATAAATCTTCCTCATCTTGGCTACAAAATTAGCTTGGGACATAATTATTTAAAAAAAATGTTTTTGTATATTGAACATGGTTTAAGTGGTATGTACTTTTTATATTTGTTTGTGTTGTAAAACTTATTGTGGTGCGTTTTGATTTAAAAAAAATAGAATTTATAGATTCATTTACATTCACTTCAATATTTCATTGAAATAAAATTTATTATAAAAAATTCTTAAGCTCAACCATTTCTTAACTTACATATTCAAAATTATGATAATTCAGTACCAAGTAACTCTACAGTTTTTACTTTTGCTTTCTTGTGAATGTAGTAGTGATGCCCTAGAAATATTACAATACAAATCACACAGATGTTGGCCAAAAGTAAGAGTCCTAACCCAGCAGCTAAACTTGATGGTGCCATGCATACATCAGCATTTGCATCTGTTTTCCCTACATACAGAGGTTTGATTTTTTTTCGTGGTCTCTGGTGAAAAAATCAAGATCTTCTATTGCTATTACTCTCAATGTTTGTTTCAAACCAAGTTGTTCTTTCTCTCCGATATCTCTTCTACCGCGTCTCCCTACCTGGACGTCTTAATTTTGATTTGACATAATTTTTTTGGTAAGGGAAATCTGCTGAGATATGGATGGTTTTCCTCATCAAAATAATCTACATTAGGGTTTGACTGTGTATAGTAGTGTAGAGGTACACCATTGTATAGTGTAATTGGAGGTGCTGGAGCTGGTGGTAGAAATGATTTGTGAGTTCTGTGGCGATAGTTTTGTCTGATGTCATAGTTATCAAATGGTTTGCGTGCTTTTACTTTATAATCTTCGAAATGGAGTTCAGTGTCCTTTTTTGGCAACAAATCCTCCTCACTACGTTTCCTATTTGAATTAAATTCATAATCTGTTTGACGACTTTCCACGTTGGCTTCATTATAATCATTGGAATTGAGGAAGATTTCTCCACTCCTGTCTGTAGTTCCAAATGGGACGCTGTCATTAGTTGTCTCAGTAGACTTAAATGCTTCTTGTATTAAATGATCTTCACCGGAGTCTTTAATCACAACCGTGTCGTCATCTCTTTGATAGTTTAGACTTTCGTTGGAATTATCACTTGCGATTGGAATTTGTGTTGCATTTGGTTCCGTACTTAATTCAGTTGTTGAAGTATGCATACCCATTTTGATAGCTAAAGTCGTTAGATCTGTTAAGTTTGGAACAGTAGGTAAATCCGTTTGTGTTGACAATGGCGATTCACTAGGGTTATCTGTAGCTTCAGGAAGATCTGGTTCAGGTGTAGTCATGTTAGATAAAGCATGAATTTTCTGAGCAGCAGGAAAGTTTTTCCCATGCTCTTTCAAACCGTTGAATATATTAGGCAGTTGAGAATAATAAACATCATCATTATTATCTGCATAATCTTTGTCGGGATGACGATCATATTCAATTTTATCATCTTGCCTCTCTTCGACTAATAAATCATCAAACAGGTCGTAAGGATATTTATTCAGGTAAAAGTCATAATTAGTGTTTGGACTGGTGTCTAGAGGATCCGAATTATCTTCTTTGGAATCATTTTCTTGCTTTCCGATGATACACTACTTGATGATGTGTTTAGATTTGAAGATTGGTTAAGTTGATTCGGACGTGATGTTATGACTGTAGAAAAGGGGAATGAATCTTTGTATGTTGGGATATCATCAGATTCTTTAGATTTCGGTAGACTGAAATCAGATTCTGGTGGTTGCGAGTCTCTACCTTCAATGCAAGTTCCAGGACATCCATGCCGGCAGATCTCGACTGTACACTGAATTGTCACTTCCACAGTTTCTGGAAACTTAAAGGCATAAAAGTGACTGTAAGCTATAACACTCGCCGTTCCCTTAGTTTCTGTTGTTTTTGGAAAGGAGTCATCATTTTGGGCCTCAAAACACACCCTTCCTCATCTGTTAGGTGTATGGGATGTTTCTGCCCATCATGAGCTATACAAGATTTCACTCTCATATCAAAATGGCCTTCGCTGTCTTGTATAGCGACCACTAAAGTCAATGGACTTCCCAGAGGTACCAGACCTTCCACTTTTGCGGACCAAGGTCCTTTACCATCCTGCACTTCAAGCCAACAGTCCACATCGTCGCCTTGGAAATTCATTTCCACCACATCCAGATCAGAGATGG
Source organism: Caerostris extrusa (assembly GCA_021605095.1). Lineage (NCBI taxonomy): Eukaryota > Metazoa > Arthropoda > Arachnida > Araneae > Araneidae > Caerostris > Caerostris extrusa. The sequence goes on along the minus strand of BPLR01014326.1, from coordinate 63,005 downwards.
TTATTGGCATCTTGAAGGCTGACTTTTCATATCCATCGTGCCATTCGCATCGTATTTTCTTCGCCTCATCCCAAGCTTCGATGACGATATCATCGTACTGGATGACAATGGTATTCTCGTAGAACTTGCCCTGTGGATCGGAACGTGTGCCACAGTCATCGTACTCGATGGTGAAGGTTGTTTCCGTTATGTGCGAGTGCGGTGGCACGTGGATGCACCTGCCGGACTGTCCGTTTGGTTTTGAATAAATGCTGCCATCGTATGGACCACTGAATTGGAGATATATCGTCATCTCTTGCTTGCCGCACTCAACGCTCAATTTCGTAATCTCGGGCAGACTGTCTGGAGGACCTGACCGCCAGTCGGCGCTTCCATTGCATTGGATTACCTGAAAAAAACAAGACAATTGTTAGTAACCTATAATTCTGCATATTAAAAACAAGTAATATGAAAAAAAAATTTTAAAGTCAAATTCCTACTTTTTTTTTCACTCTATTGCAGAAAGGTCTTTATAAATAATTTTCATTCATTTTTTAAAAATTTTTCTGACGCCATTCTGAAAGCGTGGGGTGCTTTGTACGACATTTTTAAACTAACTCTGCATTTCGGAATGAAACTAGTGAAAAATTATAACAATTGATATCGAGCACCCCACGCTTTTAGAACAGTGGCATTCATTTTCTCGTCCGTAATTATATTCTTATGTTAACAATTATTTTTACTTTTTAATTTGATTAACTCTAAAAGCTTTTTTTAAACTATATATATATATATTTTTCTGCGAATGAGAAACCAGAAGGGTAAAGTTCCGCTCACTTCCGCTATGAGTTATTTGTGAAAGTTCATTTGGGCGAACCTCTCTTCCATTATGCGTGTCCCCTGACGCAGAAAAGAGCGCAGAATGGGTCTTTTGTGCGCACAATCAGCGTCAAAGAGACCGAGAAGAAAAGTGAAGGGTCTTCAAAAGACATCGGAACAGCTTCCTTTCAATGCAGCGTTTTCTCACTTCCTTCTTGTTCGGGAAATCTTATTGTAAACGCGTTTTAAATTGTTCTTTTTAATGGAACTTGGAAGAGGAAATTTGAGTTGGTGATTTTGTATCGTATTCATCAGCAACAAGTTGAATTCTCAAACTATTTGTAGTGAGCATTAAATCTTTGCAGCAGCTCTACTTAACTACGTTGTCTCTGACGATTTGCGTAAGATCCCGGTCTAATTTAGAGTAAAGTATGCACAAAATGACCGTAGAGTGACAAACTAAACTAAATTAAACTTACGATTTGCCTACCACGGGCTTCAGGTTCGAATTCTGGCGATGACATATATTATTACCAAATTACCCATACCCAAATTACCCATATTATTTCCAAATGAATCAGACTGATAACTATTTTATGTCAAACAACTGTCATTATGCTTAGTAACGTAATTTCGTTGAAGTGTGAAAAGCATTTTATTTATTTGAGCTTCGATGTCGAATAATGTACGGAAAATAGAACATTTCAGCACATTATTTAAAATTTTTTACTAATCGAATTTTCTCCCTAGAGTGATGTGCCAGTTATTGATCTGAATTTTTAATCTTCTTCTCCAAATATCCACCCAATGTTGCCAATAATTTTATGTATCGTCATCATCAGAGGCATGATGGGCCCAGGCCGTCTGCCTATTGTCAGATTTCGAGACAGGAGATGTTTTTCTTTTTATGGTGGGGATTGTCAGTCCTACGTCCAATGCTCTACAGCCATATTAGACTGGGACCTACGGAATTCCGAACCACTCAAAAACATCCATGCCACGGCCAGGATTCGAAGCTGAAATCTGTGGTACCAAAGGCCAGAGCGCTAGTCACTTGGCCATTAAAAATTGAAGCGAGTCGAGTCAAAAGTTCTCGTGGTTATATGAAAGGATAACGATAATCCTGTGGCTGAAAAGCCCCTCCGTCCCCCTCATGCATGCAGGGACGAAAGAGAAGAATAGAAATAAATAGTTCGACAACGGATTGTGTGGAAAATTGTCATGCGACAAAGCCAGACGGTTTCAAACAGAGCGGTGTAATAGGGGAAGAAAGGTAATTTCGGAAAAATTTAATTAGAACAAAATAAATTTAATTCTTAATAATAATAATTTTAAATAATATAACATAAAAAAGAAAAATAATAGATGAAAATTTTTTACAATAATTATCAAAGTTTTTTTTTTTTTCTTTTCAACATTACTTTGAACAGTGTATATCTGACTGTCACCTCTAACATTCAATCGATTCGTCCACTTCCGAGACTTTTAAAACGGATGTTTACCTTTCAATACACCACGACTAACTCTCCGGAGAGGCATGCGCTCCATATGCGTGGCCAGTGCATTACACAGAATAGCCAATCCGGTGGTGTAAATAACAGCTACTCCCAACCTTTGAAACGTGCCGAAACCCCACACCGAAAAAGAAAGCAGGTTAGGCTTGTCGCTTTACGGTCATTTTGTGCATATTTTAAAGGCTAACTACTAAAAGAACCTTAAAATTTTAATAAATTTTAATAAAACTTGACTGGAACCTACAGTTTAACTTTATTAAGATTCAATAATGCTTTAACCACTCACAAGCATCCATGTCACCGCCAGGATTTGAACCTGAAGCCTATAAGACAGGCTTCATCAGAAAAATCAATAAAAATAGCTACACGAAGAGATAAAGTACCAAACAGAAATTCAGAATGCATTTTGGCTGTGATTATTAATTAATGCGATTTGATTTATTATTTTTAAAAAATAAATCATCACCATCATCATCGGCGCAACAGATCCACGGTGGGTCAAGATCGTCTGTATATTGGCAGATTTCAAGACATGAAATATTTTCTTTTTACGGGGTAGGGTTGTCAGCCCGATACCCAACGCTCTACAGTCATATTAGACCGAGACCTACTGTTTACAGAAACGGAAACGGAGTACCTGTTTCGGAGTACCTATGGGGTAAATTTACCCCGAAAACCTCCACATAATCATTAATATAGTTAAATTTACATTATTGAAATTACATCGTGACTTTAGATTTAAAAAAAAAAGAAAATTTACGCTATTAAGTTAAATGATAAAAAGAAAGAAAATAAGTTAAGTTTAAATTACTCAAATACAATTAGGAGTGCGTAACACGTTTCCCCGCGGACGGTCAGAAAATAAAAAAAAATTAAATTTAGAATTTAAAATAAATACATTAGAAATGAAAACATTAACTTCTTAAGAATTTTAGTTACCATTTAGGAGAAAAAATTTTACGATTGTTTGTGCTAGTTTTGCACATCATAGCAATAAATGAAAATTTAAGAAATCAAAGAGACACCTCAGATTTGCAATTTAGCTATTTTGGTCATTTTGAGTCTCACGAATTCTTTTAGACGTGGGAAGGACTCAAACGTCGCATCGTAGATAGCTCTCGGTCTTTTCTAGAGCTACTGATACCAGGATCGTAAACAAGAATTGTGCGAATAGCTTCATTGCGAATCTGAGGGCATTTATCATGAAAAGTTTTTGAAATTTTAAAATATAATCCATTATCGGATGAAAATCAAGATCTATATGGATTTGTTTCCGTCTAACAAACCACGAAGCATTAACTAACCTAATGTTTAAAAGTGGATTCCGAACCACTACAGGCATTCATGGCAGTACCGGGACTCGAACCCTGTGACACCGAGCGCCAGAGCGTTAGTCACTCGGCCATTCAAGTCCCAAACAGTGTCATGGATATGGTAAATGTGCCAATAATATTTATAATGAACAACATATGAGATTTTTAAAAGTTAATGTTATTGTATTTTATTGTTGATGGTATTGTATTAATTTTGCAATAGATCTGAAAGTTGATTAATAATTATGTAAAAGTATTTGTGTCACGTTCTTATCTTTTATAAGACATCAAAATGCATTTAAAATCTCGTACAGTTTTTTTTTTTTTTCTTCTTTTTTTTTTTTTTTAAGCTGGAGGTGGAGGGCCAATTATTGTTTGTAATAGGGGGTTGACGATCCTTTCTCCCGGCCTGCCTAGGTGCGACGCAAATTGGAATTAATTAGATTTAAATTAATTAACATCTTAATTAGCCTTAAACTTAAGAAATTTATTATAAAAGATATTTTCCTTATCACTTTTGCTCTTATAACCTGAATTTCTTGACTCAAAAAAAAAAAAAAAAAAAAAAAAGTATTTTAACATTTGATTAAAAAAATATATATATTTTTTTCTGTCAATTTTTTTCTTCTAAGATTATTATTATTTAGTAAAATTAATTAAGCATTATGTGATTTATTTCTTATTAATTTTCCTTAATGAAACAATTTATGGAAGATTATCCACGAATGAAAGGGAAAAAAAAAATTTACATGTTATGAACATGCATGAACGTTGGTATGGAAAATTATGCTTACAATTGTGGAACTGTTAGAAAAAAAAAAATTTTTGTTTTGTTTTCTTTTGCCTTTTCTTTGGTCTATTTATATTTATCATTAAAAGAATCATTGTTCCATGCTAAGTATCAAGTTATTATAAATAATTATTAGTTTATAATTAATTAATATTTATTGAAAAATAACGTCTGGCAATATAAGAAAGAAAATCGAGCTCTACATCAAATTATTGATTCAAACTGACTATTAGCATGTTATGTGTAACTAATATAAGTGGACAAAAAGGAATTTTAGGGGGAGGGGAATTAAAAAATTTTAGTAGAGATTCTATGGAATTTAGTTATTACACACAAAGCTTATTTTCCAACACCAATAGGTATAAGCGTTTAGCTTTTTTTCGTGCATTTCAATACTGCAGTGAAACTTACAAGAATGTCCATTTTTGAGCAATCCTTTTTTAATATTGTAACAGGGCTTCTAGGGACCTGAATGGCCGAGTGTCTAGCGCTCTGGCACTCTGTGCCACAGGTTTCGGGTTCGAGTCCCGGCGTTGCCCATGGTTGTTTGTAGTGGTTCGGAATCCACTTTAAGCCGTAGGTCCCGGTCTCCTATGACTGTAAGAGCGTCACGGGCAGAAGTCAGACTTCTACCTACGGGGGCTCCATCAGAACAGAAGCTGCACCCCTCTTACCTTCTTCCATGAGGACACAATAACAACTTAACAACAACAGTGCTTCCTCCTACGCACTGCAAGAACGCACCCTGTTGGGGTCAGGGGGAATGGTCAGTAGGCCTTAAGACTCTCACCCGAGAGGAAGTGCAGCGCAACCTCTGCTACCACTGAGAAACGGTTAATGTACAGTCTCTCATGCCCAGAGAAAGTATAGTTAACTCAACCCTGCATAACGGTTGGCCTACAGACTCTCACCCGGTGAGGAAATATATTTTCTGCCTCCCGCACGTACCTGAGTATCGGGTTATCGGCTTAGAAGTGGAATTCCACGAAAATATGTAATTATCTGTCTTTAAATGTCTTAAATAGTATGTGTGGTGCGTGTGCCAATATAGCTGTGAGTTCTCCAACCTGTGCCTCAAGTATCTCAACCCAACCACACCCAGTTACAACCCAGCTGCACAACCTGCACACTATATTATTTTTATTTAGTATATTTCACGTTGAAAATCTCCAAGTGCGGCCAGTTTAACCTCTATGAAGAACCAGTTTTAGACCAACCACATTCCATTATTCTTTTCTAAAGTCTTGCAGCACAGTCTTGAATCTATTAACACAGTTGAAAGGACGTTTTCCGCAAACGTTATGGAACTTGAAGTTGGAACAATTTCAATGTTCCATAACATTCAAAATAGGAAGTTTAATATTAAAGTAGATTAGAAGTGGATACTCATTCGATTGACAACTGATTGGCTGTTTCTTAACTATGTTTCAGTGAAAGCATTGTATACAGCATATGTGGTAAGACTTTCAGAATCCGGTTTTAATTCAATGTGTGTATATATATATATATGACTATTGCACATACACACACACATATACAGTAGAACCTCTGTAAGTCGAACTTCAAGGGTGACACCAAATAATTCAAGTTATAGAGTTTTCGACATAGGCGGATTTTGTAAGGAAATAATAGACTTGTGGAGGTTTATTTTATTTTATTATTATTTTGAGTTAGAGAGGTAAAATAAATAAAAATTCAACTTACATGTTTATTTGCTACTTAAAAGTTATATTATGTACTACAATAAAAAATCAAAATAATTACGAAACAACCTTAAAATTAAAAATAGTATGTATTAAAAAGTCAATTATTATTTATTTATTATTATTATTATTTTCTTTTTTGCTTTAGACAATTCGATCGTTCTCTATCTATAGCATTACTAAGCTGTAAAGAGCAGAAAAATTCTTTTTCTTCCGAGTTGCTATTTCATAGAATTGGTTATTCTATTTACTGTATACTCGCACATTGTTTTCTAAGGAACTATGACGTGCATTGTCGGCAAATCTTTAAAGTCGGTAACTTATTTTTCTTCGAGCTATAGAGGTAATGAGTTTCAAATGATCGAATTGTAAAATCAAACATTGTTGTAAAATCAAACATTGCTAATGTTCGAAATACAGAAAGGTAACAAAATTTGTGGTCCTATAGACACACACACACAGACACACACACATCACACACACACATATATATATATATATATACGTGTGTGTGTGTTTAATAGTCACATCACATTATTCTTAATATGCCATTTAGTTTTCCTGCGATTTATTTACAGGTTCATGGTTTTTTTACCTTGGAAGGTATACAATGTTTTGTAACCGGGTCATATTTTCACCATCATTGACAATTTGACCTCAGCAACACATATGAATCTGTCATAAATCAATAAACTAACAATGCAATATTATTGCTGCTATACTTTTCGTGCCATGTCAAATCCCGGGATTACGAGAATATCATTTCGATTGAAAATCCCACTTTATGGGTGTAGCGGATAAGTTTATATCTTCAGCCACACCCTGTTGGACATCAGTTCTTTGTGACGGATCGTCAGATGGTCGACTCTAGGTCATGTGACCGTGACCACGTGAATGTTCAATGGAACACGTGGGGCGTTAAGATGAATGAAATAACTTTTTACCTGCTCAGAAACTTGAAGGGAGTTCTTTTTATAGTTCTACAATCACATTATGCAATCTTTTTGTGGTGACTTTTTTCGTAGGACATCACGATTGATGGCAGTTGTGTTGTGTTTTCATATTTAATAGAAGTCATCAACACATTTAAATTTTTTTTTTTTTTTTGTCAGTTAAGGATCTGACCTAAAATATTTTATGTGATTTTGCGAGTGCCTTCTGTTATTGGCGTGTAAATGAAAGAAATCAGAAAAATGAAGAAATGAAATATCTAGCAATCTAATTTTTTTTTTTTTTTCGTTATTCATAAGTTGTTTGAGAACTCCTAAAAGGTCTTTCTGTCAACTAAATAATTGTTTTCGAATCTATGATCTTTTCATGAGATAGTATAAACATTTATTTTGAATAAAGCAGTAGAACGAGTGAAAGTAGCGTGGATAAACAGATATTGAAGTAATTGAGATATCAACATATTTATAATATAAAATATGGGACATGGACCGAGTGTCTAACGCTGTAGCGCTCGGTACCACAGGTTTCGGACTCGAGTACCTGCAGTGCCATGGATGTTTGTAGTGGTTCGGAATCCACTTTAAACCGTAAGTCCCGGTTTAATAGGGTCGTACAGCGTTGCGGTAGTACTGTTACTCCGCGTCCGTGGCTTATCTTCAAGCTACATGCACCCCCTGGGTAGTGCTAAGGGAGTAACATCGGTGCACCCCTTGCTTAGGACATAAAAAAGATAACTGTTAAAGTATTTGCAAGCTGCATTAGAAAAAAATATAAAATATCCGATATTATACATTAATAGAAATTTAATGTTCTAAAAGAATAGCAAAAATAAATTTTCTAGGATCATAATAAATTCATCATCATCATTGGTGCAACAGCCCATCTGCCAACCAAGGCCATCTGCCTACTGGCACATTTCGAGACAGGTTTTAAGCAGTAGCGCAGTAGACACTTTTAAGCAGTAGCACAGTAGACACTTTTTAAGCAGTAGCGTTTTTTAGCCCTACGCCAAACAGTCATATTACACCAAGACCTACGGTTTAAAGTGGATTCTGAAACACTACAAGCACCCAAGGCACCGCCGAGACTCGAACCCAAAACCTGTGGCACCGGGCGCCAGAGTCATTCGGCCATCAAGCCCCTATCCTAATAAATTTGAAGTATATAAATTATAATCGATGTATAAATTAAGAATTCGCTTGTTATGATATCTATATTGAAATAAATAAAAATATCCTATAATATGTCTGTATTGAAGTTGACTATATTTTATAAAAGCAAATTAAACGTAATGAAAGTTTTTTACATTTGAAAATGCTATCTTTAAGCATTTTGAGTTAAAAGTAAAAACCACGATATACAAATTTTTAATGTTGGAAATGTTATTTGGCACATTAAATATTAAATGCACACTTACGTTATTAAATTACCTATATTTAATTTTAGATTATTTATGTTGGACGGATATTTGCTTTTGGAAATGATTCACAAAGAAAAATAAAACGGGTTAATAGCTTTCAAAACGACTTTTAAGTATAGTATTTTACATCAGAATAATAATCATAGATTTCATGATAATCCATTGGTCTATTCCAAGTTCTTCCCGTTTTATTTTTTCATATACATACGTGCTACTTATTATGTGTACAAACTTAACAATTACAGTAGAACCACTGTAAGTCGAACTTCAAGGGAGACGCCAAATATTCGAGTTACAGAGTTTTCGACTTATCGAAGATTTCGACTTACGCGGATTTTGTAAGGAAATAGTCGACTTGCAGAGGTTTAGATTCTTTCTAATTTATTTTGAGTTAGAGAGGTAAAATAAAAAAAAAAATTCAAGTTACAGAGGCAATAAAAATGTTTATTTGCAATTTAAAAGTTATATTATGTACTAAATAAAAAATCAAAATAATTCCGAAACAACCTTAAAATTAAAAATATTATGTATTAAAAAGTCAGTTATTATTATTATTATTTTCTTTAGACAAATCGATCGTTCTCTATCTATAGCATTATCTAAGCTATAAAGAGCCAAAAATTCTCTTTCTTCCGAGTTTTCTCTATGAAATTCCGTAAAACATTTAATGCTGTTCTTACCTCTTTGATGGAAACCCACGGAGCGCATGTTATATTATTGGAGTCTTTTCTATTCCATCTAAATCGATAGTTTCAGTTTTCTGAGCTAGTTTTCTTCGAGCTATAGAGGTAATGAGTTTCAAATGATCGAGTTGTAAAGATTGTAAAAATCAAACATTGCCAATGTTCGAGATACAGAGGTCCAATTTTTTTTTTTCGAGTTACGGAGGGAAAATATATACCAAAATGGCTTGTGAGGATTGACTCATTATTTCTACTTATAGAGAGTTGAAATTAATGAGTAATGGAGGTTTTGGGGCTTGAAGGGAAGGGAACAAAAAAATTTTTCGAGTTGTGGAGGTTTTCCATTTATCGAGGTTCGACTTAAAGAGGTTCTATTGTATATACAACCACGACCAGACCACCGACGAGCTGTGATTGTCTTCTGAAAATACCTTTAGGGATAAATGTCCCGCTTTTGCGTGACATATAGGAGAAAATTCTTAAACACTTATTAAGCAGTCGATGCGAGTCACTTATATTCATTATCATCATCATTGGCACAACAGCCTCATTGTGGGCCAAGGCCGTCCGCCTATTGGCAGATTATGAGACGAGAGAAGGTTTTCTTTTTACGGGTTGTCAGTCCTACGCTCTACAGTCATACTGACCAGGCTCTTTGGTTTAAAGAGAGATTCAGAACCACTAAAAACATCAATGGCACCGCCCGGACTCGAATCCGAAACCTGTGGCACCGGACGCCAGAGCGCTAAATCACTTATATAGCTCTGACAATAAATATCGAACAACGGACGCCGGCATTAGATTTCAAACTTGAACTATTTTGCACGTTAGTTAAATAATTTTTGTGGTACAACGATGGGCCTTTTATATCTCATATGTATGCCATGAATGCCACTGATGATTGATTTAGTTTGATTTGTCGCTCTGTGGTCATTTTTTTGCACACTTAAGGTTAATTAAATAGGACCTACAGTTTAACGTTGATTTCGAACAATAACAAACATCCATGCCACCGCCAGGATTCGAACCTGAAGCTTGTGGTGCCAAAGGCCAGAACGCTAGATAATTGGCCACTAGGCTGTGCCACTGACTAATGAAGCAGGAAGACCATTGTCGTCTCAGAGGAATTGCAATTTATTTTAATGTTTTCTTGACTTATGGAAGAAAATCTGGAAAACTCCCGCTAGACAACCTAGCAGCGCATGCGAGATACTTTATACTCGTTGATCGAATTGAAATCGTGTCTCCTTGTCTTTGAATAGAGTGGCTACATTGAACGCTAAGTACTACTTTTAAAGGGAGGTTAAATACCGGGATCTCTTCTGCATTGTTTTATAATTCTTTTTTTATTCAAGTTCTTATCATTGGCTTGTTTCAACATCCTCAAAATAGTGTCAAGGATTAGTTTATGTTTAGAAAAGTTAATTTAACCATCGCTTAACAGACTTATCTGTCTGTCTGAATTGGGCAGTGCTTCTTGTATTATTTGAACTTTTTAATCTCTTCGAAACCACGTTTCCGTTTGTAAAAAGCTATCTATTATGTATTATGTGTGAACATAATGATGATGTCCTGGTTAGAGATCGGTGTCTTCTCTAAAAGAGTGAAACTATGAAATAAAACAATAAGTAAGAGTATAAGTCATTATTTAAAACTGATTCATCTCCTTCGCGTAACACGAGAAACTCTTTATTTCAACAATTTTTACTTTAAGCAAACGCTGATTTTCACGTGATCACTCTTATTGTAGATTATTATGGAGATCCTTGGCTGCGTAGCGGCCACTAGCTCCTTCATTGTAAAATGTTGAAACATAGCGGTGGTCTCATGCCCTTTGAGTTAATAAGAAAAATAGATAGTAAAATGCCCTTTTTTAAAAAAAAAATAATTATTTATTTAATAAAATTATAAAATGAAAAAATAATAAAAATTTCAAAAGTGTAGATGTTGATGAAATCAGTTGCATGTAATAAAAAAAATAAATAAATAAAACAGAATGAGCAAAGGTCGAATTAGGAGAAAAATAGCTTAGTTAAAAAGCGCTTTTTTTCATCTAGGCAGTTGTAAGGAATTAATTTAAATTATTTAGAACAGTGCGAGGTCTTTTGCTATGTTTGCGGGAAGAAATATCATAATCTTAATTTTTTAGGATATGTAATACAGGGTTATTGATGTTTCGCATATCATTATAGAATTGAGTAGAAATTTTGTGAACAAATTGTCTTAAACTTGGAATCCAGAGAGCTCGTCTAATATCGTCATTAAGAAAGTACCAGGGTGAATTCGTTACCATCCTGAGAGTTTTGTTCTCAAGCCTTTGAATACGTGATTTTATTCATGTGTGTTTTGAAACCGAAGTGAAATATATGTTGCTAAATATCTCGATTGTCCAATATCGAGTCAACGTGCTCTATAGTTCATTTTTGAATAATCTGGTTTTCAAAATAGAAATATTTTCAAAAATATTTTGTAACTACAGCGGCCATTGGTTGGGAAAACCGCAACGGAAAAGATGCCAAATAAACAAGCGAAATCCTAAAGTGCAGAACTCCCATCCTCGTAGTAAGTATTCTGACCAATAGTTTCGTAAGTTTCTATGGCTATTGAAGATTAGTATATCCCCATGTGTATTCGTCCAGCAAAAGGGCGTTCACATATGATAAATTGAAATTCGTGACAGGATTTCAGTTTTTTTTTTTTTTTTTTATCTGTTTGCTTATTGTATCTGTATATAAAATTATGCATGAATGTAAGTTAATTTTCCATTCAAATTAGTGTGTTTTATAATTTTTTTAACAACTTTAGGAGAGGGAAGCATCTACGATATCTTGCGAAACACGATTAGGCAAAGTGGACAACTCACAGGCTGACGAGTTCAGATTTGAATTCGATGGCGGCATTTGTTTCAGCCACTATTTTCAAAATTGAAGCGACTCAATGGCAGTTGTAACAACATGTGTAAAAGCATATCCCATCGATAGTCAGGATATCTGGTAGAAGTTTTCCTTAATTTTTCCCTTATGAGACGCAAATGCGGGGCAGTTACCCACTGAACCCAATATCCTCATCTCATCACTCGTGGGTGGGATGCTCGTAGGATTCATACGTGGAACACAAAACTTATCAACGTTAAAAAAAAAAAATAAAAATTCTTCTGAATTGATCCGGTACGGCATGATGGATAGTGCATTCAACTCTCTGGAATCAGATGGCCTGTTGACCAATTGTCAGGCGCTCTGGCCTTTAGCGCTTCAGGTTCAAATCCTGGCGGTGGCATGGATGTTTGCTAATGGTTCAGAATACATATTAAACTAGGGTCTGTCTAATTAGCCTAAAGTGTGAAAAAAAAAAAAAATCGAGAAACCAAACTCTGGAATCGGGCAACCTGGTTCAAAACCCAGCAAATAATGCAGAACAAAAAGCTCCTTGGTTGCTAGGTAACCGATAGCTCCTTCTTTGCATATGAAGGGGAAGTTACTTTAGCTTTAAGCCCATTGCATTAAAGATAAACAATTAAAATAGAGGTAATAATATATGGAGAAGAGAAGTTTTTTTTTTTCTCAATAAAGTATTTAAATATAATTTAATAATTAAAATAATAAAAGCAAAAAGAGGATTTTATGTTGGGGAGGCAACCATTTTCTTTTTTATAATTGATTTAGAATATATTTTATCGGTACTTTAAGTGCTCACTAGTTTGGGATAAATTAAAATAAATTTCATTAGCATCAATATTGTAAGTGATTAATATTTTGCCTCACCTAAAACATATTAAAATTTTTTAAAAAAATTATAAAATTATACTCTAACGATCTACCATATTCATCACTTAGTTTTATATTTTTACTATCTTTTTCAATATTGAATAATTTCTTATTCAATATGTGTTTCGTGTTTGTTTGTCTGTTATTTCGTAAAAGTTTAGAATTCTGAGAGATCCAATTTTTTTTTTTGCCATGTGAAATAAATTGCATCCATGTAAAATTTTTATCATCGCAATTAACAATTGAATTTTTTTAATTGAAAAAAAATATTTATTTATTTATTTATAACTGATCACAGCCTTAGGAAGTTAATTTCAGAAAGTACACACATTTAATTTGCTCTATGATAAAATAAAAAATTATGAATAGATAGATTGATAGAATAGATGAATAAATTATAGAATAGATAAATAGAAATAATTTAGGCTGTAATGAAATAAATTGATATTAGAAGCAAGCAAAGAATCATCTATTTGATTTAAATTTGTACGAATTATACATTACACCCAATTAAATGAAAGCAAACGATTCTTAAATATTGTTGTTTCAGAGATTTTGATTTTATATTGCTAGTAATTTGTTTTGAAGCATGTAATTGCATTTAATTAGAAAAGAAATTATAATTTTTTTCGTAATTTTTCGATTAAGCTCAATTTCGATAAAATACTCTATATTTTTTTAGTTTTATGCCATTTCGCCGTCAATTCCATTTAAAAAATAGAAATAAAGATATTAAATTTTTATTATTAAAATAAAAATAAATTGTTTTAATAAAATAATAATAATTCAAACAATTTGAATAGTTTAAAATATTATTATTTATTTTTTGAATTATTATTATTATTATTATTAGTTTTTTATTTTATTTTATTTATTTATTTATAAATATTTTTTTTGTTTTTTTGGAAACATGTAGCAGACGATTCTTATAGCAGACGTAAACTGAAGAATGCAGACGATTCTTAAAAAAGGAGTTTTAAGAACGATATTTTGCAATGGAAAGTTAAGCTTATCATTTAATTAAAAATTAAATTAAACTTTATTTATTAATTTTTTAAATAAGAACTTTTCTTCTATGCACCAGATAGAAACAAAAAAATTAATTAGTTTTGTTTTAATTAATTTATTTACTGTTTTTATTATTTTTTACATTAATTAATATGATATAATATATTTGGAAAAAAATAAAATGACTCTATAGCTTTTTTCACTCGTTATATTTGTATTTAAACGGAGAAATGTATTAAGTTGGCTCTCTAATGGAAGAAATATACGAGTATTTTCTTATAGATTTTGATTCTCATGTACTTGTTTTCTTTTAATTCCGAGCTTTTGTTTCATTTTCTTTTTTAATTTCATTACTATACTGAAACGACGTTTCACTAAGTCAAAATATCATCCATTAAAACATCCATATCATCCATCCGTAAAAGATTCTCTGAATTGCTTTGCATTGTTTGTTAATATATTTCTTAACTAAGTTTACCAAAAAAAAAATCATAATAAGGCAACTTTTGTTAATAATATTTATAAAAACAAGAAAAGATTAAATATAAGAAAAGTACAGTATATTATATATTTACAGGCATCAGTGATAAATCATAAATTCTTTGTGAGTATATCAACAATTCGCAGTTCTACTTTTTTTCATTAAATTATTCATCTCAGCTATATTTGATTAAACATATATTTCAGAAAAGCAATAAAAATCTTCTTTGGCTCTGATATCAGAACAAGGATTTGAATATTATATTGGTTTTGCTCAATCCAGGACAACAACAAAAAAAAAATTATTGTAGGGTGGTTATATTGGTCAGGTGTTAGACTTTTATATTTTAACAAATAACTCAACAAGTAATATTAAAGGTATCCCATGACGTAAGTACCTTTAAAATTGGATTATGCATACGATTATTGGCAACTAACCAACTCCCTGGCACAACTGACCATGTTGGACTATGGCAGTCTGCCTACTGGCAGATTCCGAAACAAGAGAAGTTTTTCTTTTTACAGGGTAAGGTCGTTGGTCCTACGCTCTACAGTCATATTAAATAAAAAATAACGTTTAAAGTGGATTTGAACCACTACAAAAATCCATGGCACAGGCGGGACTCGAACGCGAAACATGTGACAACGAACACTAGAGCATTAGTCACACGGCATCAGGCCCGGTTAGTGGCAACATCGGTGAATATTAAAATTTATAAACATTTATTCCATTTTATAGCTGCTGAGAAAGAAAAATTGCTAACCCTTTTAATGTAAAATAATTCTAAGAATATCTTAGAATGTCTAGAACTTCTTGATAGATTGATTGTAAAGGGGCTATATATCGTCCTCCAGGAGATCCCTGGACACTATGACATTTTAGGTAATGATCAGGCAGATTTGCTGGTTAAGAAGGGTAGTCTTAAATATTAGACTGGCTATTGGACAGGGATAGTCCAACAACCAAATACTTACAACTCTTTTCATTCCATGAAACTTCATATCAAAGATAGAATGAGACTTGAGATTTGAGATGTGTTTCTTGATGAAGCATTGCTCCCTGCTCGTATCTCCCCGAGGAATTGGAGGAACAATTTGGAACAAAGTATTTCGGACAAACCTCTTGAAAAATCTGTCGCAGAATTTAGACTTGCTGTAGGCCATGACTGTTTGGCGAGCCATCTGCACCGTAATTGGCATTTTTGATAGCCCAAAGACGAGATCATGGACAGGCATCCTATAGCAGGATGCTCGGTCTTGTGTGGGGACTCCTGGGTGAAAAGATATTGGAGGGCTAGAACTTTGCTGATGAAACATTGACTTTTTTTTTTTTTCTTATTGTTTTCTTTTTTTCTTGTTTGTTTTACGCTGTTTTGATCTTGTAAGAGTTAGTCATTTTCTCTTGCAATTGAAAATAAAAAAAAAAAAAAAATCTAAAACATTGTTACAGTTACGATTTCAAAATTCCAAAGATTTCCTGAAGCGATGATTTAAAAAAAAAAACTGCATATGGCATTATTAAATTCCGAAAGACGCGTTTATGTACTATAATCAGGGCCGGATTTTCCTATAGGCTAACTAGGCTTCAGCCTAGGGACTCAAGATCAAGAAAAGCCTACATTCAAATTGTTAGAAAATTTAGAATTTCACTATTCTAAAACCAGTAAACACTGAATCGAAAATAAGGAGAAATTATGAAATAAATTTATCTGAATTGAGTTTGCTTTTAATCTTCAATGTATTGAATATATTTAATTTAATTTGATAGAAAATAGAATAAATTTTATTGCCTATTTTATTTTTGTAGCCAAAGACTTTTATTATTTGAATTTTGTTGCGTTATAAATGTTGTGCGTTATGTTTGATTAGTTATTGCTACAAGTACTATATAGGGTGCTGAGAATAATAAGTGTTCTCGACTTATTTTTTATTTATTATCCGTGGCAAATTTTTTTATAAAGATAAGTACCCATCACAACATGTTTCATTTAACATATTGATATATATCACAATAATGATGTATTTTATTATCTCTGATGTAATTTACAAACTTAAAAATATGATAGTTTAAAAACACTAAAAAACACGCTTTTAGAGTTAATCAAACTAAAAAGTAAAAAATTAATTATAGTTTAAAAAAATTAAAAACAAGCTTTTAGAGTTAATCAAACTAAAAGTAAAAAATAATTGTTAACATAAGAATAAAATTTCTGGCGAGAAAATGAATGTCACTGTTCTAAAACCGTGGGGTGCTTTGTATGACATTTTTAAACTAACTCTGCATTTCGGAATGTAACTAGTGAAAAATTATAACGATTGATATCGAGCACCCCACGCTTTTAGAACTCTGACATTCATTTTCTCGTCAGTCATTTTATTCTTAGGTTAACAATTATTTTTTACTTTGATTAACTGTAAAAACGTGTTTTTAGTTTTTTTTAAACTATAATTTTCGTGTGTTTGTTCTACACTGTTTTGATCTCGTAAGAGTTTGCCATTTTCTCTTGCAATTGGAAACAAATTAAAAAAAAAAAAAAAAAATTCTAAAACATTGTTGCAGTTTCGATTTCGAATGATTCCCTGAAGCGATGATTTTAAAAGGGGGGGGAAAGAAAAAAAAAAAAAAACTGCATTTGGCATTATCAAATTGCGAAAGACGTGTTTCTGTGCTATAATAAGATGTTTTTGACCTAGCTTAATTGCGATATAAAGAAAAGTTGCAAAAATATACTCCGTTACATTGATTTGCTATGTTTGAAATACAAAATGTTACAACATACCTGCATTGTAATGGCAAGAAAGCATGATAGAAAGCAAAAGAAGCTCTGAAGATTCATTCCCGTGACCTAAATAAATAAATAAAAAGAAAATATTTGACCTAAGATTTCAAAATTTATTTATAATAATAGAAATAAGTTTTGATTATGTGCCGAATTAACAAGGAACAAATTTATCGTGGAAAAATTTCTATTCTTTTATGATGATTTCAAATATTAAAAGATTTAATTTGATATTTTAAACTTAACAAATTTCCTCGGCTTGAATAACATAGGGGCTAGGTACCACAGGTTTAGGGTTCGAGTTCCGGCGGTGCCATGGATGTTTATAGTAGTTCGAATCCACTTTAAACCGTAGGTCCTGGTGTAATAGGATCGTAGAGCGTTGGGGGAGTATTGTTACTTCGCGTCCATAGCTAATCTTCAAGCTACACGCGCCTATTGGGTAGTGCTAAGTGAATAATGTCGGTGCAGCGCTTACTTTTTAAGGCATCGGAGACAATTGTCTAAGTGTTTGACAGCTGCATTAGAACAACAAAAAAAAAAAAAAAATTCCTTTTTTCCCCTTTTATCTATTCTTTTTAATACAAGATGCTTAAAAATACTGAAATAATTATTTATTTTTGTTGAACATCAATAGGCTTTTATTCCACTTAGTATACCTGAAACAATCCACTATCAAATGATATGGGGAGGATATCACTTTTCGCGTGGACTTTTAGAAGAAATTGCTCCACATTTGAGAATTGTATGGAAGAAATTACGGAAACTCCCACTAGGTAGTCAGATTATCAATTCGTGACTATTTATACACACTGTCAAAATCGAACCTCCTTGTTCCTGAAAGCGGTGACCACAACGAATGCCCCTAGCGGATTTGTCTTCTGAACCTAAGTCTTCTTGCACGCTATTTATGCACAATAATTATTTAGTATACATTTGTAATATTCTACCGTATTAAATTGAAAAAATAAAAAAAAAGCAAATTATATTAATCAAATTTCTGGTTTAATACCTGTATAAAGATTTCCTATATTAAAGCTGTTTTATTCGTTAAATAAATAATCTATACAAGTTCCAACTACACTAGCGAAATATAATTCATTCACATAACTAATTTTAACCAACTGATCCTCACCATCAGTGGTGCAACAGCCCCATGGTGGGCAAATTCCGTCTGACTGATGATATATTTCGAGACAGGAGATGATTCTTTTTTACGGGTCTACAGTCATATTAGACCGGAACCTATAGTTTAAAGTGGATTCCGACCACTACAAGCATGCATGGCACTGCCGGGACACGAACCCGAAATCTGTGGATACCGAGCGCCAGAGCGTTAGTTACTCGGCTATCAGTGTCGACTTTTAACCAATTAATAATAACTTATCTTAGAACTTCTATAATTTTTTTTTTTTAATGAAAAGATTTTTCTTTGCTTTTTAAACTGTTTCCAAGACCTAACAAACCTCAACTCAATCTTAAATTTTCAAAACTAAAAGTCTCAAAAAAGTAAACAGAATATTTTCCACTATTGATTGGAAAAATTGATTGGATTTAGTTAAAAAATAGTTAAAGAAAATTGATTTCATTAATATATCAATTTCAATTAATAAACAATTTTTTAACAAATAACGTTAAACTTTTTTTTTTACAATAATTAAATTGGAAAAGATGCTTATTGTGCTTATTGCAACATTTATACAATTAACAACAACTATCCCAAAATAATTATGACATGATGAGAATTTTTTTTTTTTGTGATGTAACTACTTATAGGAACTAGAAAATTTTTTTATTTTAATTATGCCAGTATTATCGCTATCATAATTAATGTAAGAAATAATTTTAAATGCATCGTTAAAAATATGAGGATTAAGTATACTGTTAAAAATGTAATAAAAAAGTAAAGATTCTGGCAAATATCCAACGAATGTAATAAAAAATGGTTTGGTATCTTATTTTATGCATCATGCTTCCCAAAAAAAAAAAAAAAACAATAAATATTATATTGGTTTATTCTGTAAAATACAGAAATTAACCTTATTAAAAATAAGTTTTATTTCAATCTTTATTCAATAATTTTAACATTCAATTCTTTTCATTTTTTTTTTTTTTTCATATTAAACTTATATTTTTTACTGAACACTTTCAACAAAATATAAGTTTTTTTTTATATTAAACAATTATTTTCGACTATTTTACAATAAATTTTAATTTTACTGAATTGATGGAAATCTTTTTTATACTACTTATTCTCAACCATAATATAGTTATGCAAAAAAGGTATGTGTTATAAAAATTATTTGAGTTTAGTCTACTCGAAATGTATTCTTTTAGCTTAAATTTTTTTCCAATGAGTTATATTAAAAGCTTTAAAAATATTATTTTGTTTATTTATTTGTGAATACGAGGGTATTTTTTAAAAATATTTTAATGGTTTAAATGTTTTTATGCAAAAATAATTATAATAAAAATGTTAAATATTTAAATCTTAAGTAGATTTATTATTCAACTTTGCATATGCAATTTTATTAAATTATTGTTTTGAGTTTTTCGTGTAATAAATTTTAAGAAACACCATAAAATCACAAAAATAATAAGTATGAAAACTTCTAAATATAATGAAAGTTGATATAACGATAATTTTCAGTTAAACAGAATAAAGAAATTGAGTTAAAATTCAAAAAAGATGTATGGTAAATAAATGATTTTTTATGTTTTAAAACAGATAAATAAAAAAAAAAAAAAGAGTTATAGCATAAACATATAAACCGAATTAATAATTATATTAATTCGGTATATAACAATATATATATACTAGGAACATTAAGTATTTTTAACCATAATATAGTTATGCTAAAAATGTGTTATAAAAATATTTAAGTTAAAGCCAGCAAGGAAATTTATTCTTTTAGCTTAAATTTTTATCCAAAAATTTAATTAAAAGCTCTAAATATATTATTTTGTTTATTTATTCGTTAATACGATGGTATTTTTTAAAAAATGTTATATACAAAAATTAAAATTATATATATATATATATATATATATATATATATATATATATGCATTTGAACTTTAATCAATATAAATATCTTTAAGCAAGATAAATATTTGAACATATTCAGAAAAACAAGTTTGTAAGATTATTATAAAAGCATAGTTAAATTTATTAAGAAATTGGTCTTAAATATAATTTAATACATAATTTTTTTAACTACTTTTTAACTAGTGTTAATCAAAATAATTACCATTAAACAATTTAAAAGAAAAATAAATGTAAAAACTTCAGTTCAAAAATTGAAATTGAATACATTACTTTAGACAAAATGGAATATTAATATTAATAATAAAAATCTAGATACCCCCCTTATAAAATAATACTTTCTATTTAAAATACTCACAATTTTTATATGAATTTATTGCGATTCAATTCAATAAAATATCATTATTTATTTATTTTGTTTGTAAACAAATAAAAAAATCATTAAATGAGTTATTTTAAAGTTTTCGAGAAGTTATTTAATATTTAACTTACTACAATTATTATTATTATAGCCTTTTAAAATTACTTTTGCAGTCATAAATATTTCAAAAGATTTGCAAATCACAAATTTTAATAAATTATGAAAGAAAACTGTTGAGAAATAATATTGGAATTTTTAAATATTGGGCCAATGTTTTAAATCTTATTTACAAATTTTTCCATAATTCATGAAAACAAATTGTTCTGAAACTTGATGTAATATTATCCTAAAATAAATATCAATAAATCATTATAAATCTTGTTTTAATGTGATTCATAAAGGGGTTGCTATAGAAACCAAAATTTATTTAAATAAAATTTCATTGCCACCAATAATTAAACTAACTTACCTGAATTTTCCAACGATATTCTTAGATCCAAATAGCATTTTCAATATGAAAATTGCCTCCAAACATATTTAATTAAATAAATAACGTACTCTAAAAGTGAACTACTATTATAATAACAGCATCAATTTAATGAAATTTTTATCCCTGCTTTTATTCCGACATAGAGTTAAAAGAAGAATTCGAAAGAAAACCCTTTCTCCTCTTTTATTGCTACGAAAAAGTAAGCAAACGATATCCTGTTCCGCCAAAAGTCACCTCAACTCTGCTCTTTCATCGTGAACTGCGAAGATTCTATGGTCGGACAAGACACAAATGGTCATCCAAGCATTCAGATGTTCTAAGGGAACTCTTTTGTTCGTCCACTTTTCAAAACATTGAATGTTTTTTTAAAAAGACATTTGTTTGCAAAGAGGGGAAAAGATTCCTGTTTCATATCAGTCATAAACACGAACCAATTTATTTATAATTAATATCTAAGTAGAGCATTTTATGAGTGACAAAAGTAACTTTTGTGTGTTTTTAATTGTCTTTTTGAATTCAAAAACCATTGTTTGTGATTAAATCAGAAAATTGGATTTCATCCTTGTATGGCAAGTGAAGTGAAATCAGCGAAAATCATGCATTCGATAAACTGACGTTTGCTTTTACACCAAACGATTTCGTGTTCTCTTAAAGAACGAAATTGCAGACTCAACAATGTCAAATTTCGTGAAAGAATTCCTTTTATAAAATTCACAGAATGTTCTACTTAGATATTAATTATAAATAAATATGTTCGAGTTTATGATTGATGTGAAATTGGAATTTCATCTAACTGGCTTAAATTATTATTAAGTTGTTCTTACCAAGAAATGTGCCTCAGTCTTCTAAGATTTGAAAAATTGAATATTTTACTGAAAAACAAAAAATAATTTGATGACTCAATGTAAAAATCGGATGACTCTTAATGAAATTTATTTTAGTGTCTTTTTAAAAATTAATTTTCAAATCATTTAATTAATGATTAATTAATTAATTAATTAAAGATTTCGTGTTCTCTTACAGAGCGAAACGAGTAGACCCAACAATGTCAAATTTCGTAAAAGAATTCCTGTATGAAATTCTCAGATTGTTCTACTTAGGTATTAATTATAAATAAATAGGTTCGCGTTTATGATTGATCTGAAATGGGAATTTCAACTAACTGGCTTAAATTATTACTGAGGTTTTGTCAAAAAATGTGCCTCAGTCTTCTAAGGTTTGAAAATTGAATATTTTACTGAAACAAAATTATCTGATGACTCAATGTAAAAATCGGATGACTCTTAATGAAATTTTTTTTTTTAGAGTTCTATTTAAAAACTGAATTCTTTTCGAATGATTTAATTAATTATTTCGTGTTCACTTACAGAGCGAAACGAGCAGACTCAACAGTGTCTGATAAAAAGCTGTTGAAACCCAATCTAAACAAGTAATATATAAAAAAATTTTTAAGACAATTCCTATTTTTTTTTTTTTTTTCACTCTATTGCAGAAAGTCCTTTATAAATAATTTTCATTATTCATTTTTTTAAGTTTATCTGGCGCCCTCTAATGGTAGATACATGCAACTTAAATTTAAAAAAAAATGAATTAATTAATTAGTATTTGAAAAACTGCATTCACATCCAGTGTCATCCACTACAAGTTAAAAAAAAAAAATGTATTTGAATTTGAGTGGATGAATAAAAAGTGTTTCATGAACGATTGGAAATTTGAGCAATATATATATATATAGGGAGAGTGTGAGCTAATAGAAGGAATTGAAAAAGATTGACTGTTAGTCTTTGAAAGAAAAATACTGCGAAAAATTTTTCAAGTTACAAGCAGTTACCGTCCAATATGACAAATATTATGCTTAGTGATTCTCGTAAGTTTCCCATGCAAGGATGGACTCGCATTGGATATTAAAATTTGACGATGTTGAACGGCAGCTATGTCTTGCTACCACCATCGCTTACGTCAATAGCAGGACGGCTTGATACTTTTCAACTTGAATTACATCTAATTTCTGGTTGCCAAGTTTCTGCATATTTCCAGAAAGATGACTCTTCAATTAAAGACGGAACATTTCTCGTGCTCTGTTCGCTCTTTCAATGTCGTTTAAGCCATTTAAATTATCACAGCAGATCAAAGAAAATTGATTTTTAGTTAGTATATTATAGCGCTCTGGCGTTCGGTGCCGCAGGTTTCGGGTTCGAGTCCCGGCTATACATGGATGTTTGTAGTAGTTCGAATACACTTTAAACCGTAAGGCCCGGTATAATATGACTGTAGAGCGTTTGGCGTAGGGCTGAACAACCCTACCCAATAAAAAAAAAACCGTCTGTCTCGAAATTTGCCAGTAAGCAGATGGCTTTTGGCCCACCATGGGTGAGGATGAGGAGTTAGTATATTTAATATTAGCTATGCATAATTATCAGAAGATTATTTATTTGTTTTTCTATACAAAATTAGCATAGGAGATTGCGCATGCGTATCTGTAATAATGTTTCCTATGAGCATGCACGCTAGGGTGAAAAACTATCGGCGATTAAAATACGGTATGCAAAAACTCTCCATTATCGCAAAAACAAATCGCTTCCGTTAACTAATACAAGCATTGGAATGGTAATTATAACCATTAAATATGTAGTTTGTAACTGAAAAATCATTTGAAAATTTAAATTCCACGAGCCATAATTAAAATGAATAGTTTATCTTTTTTTAACGGGATGTATTTAAGGGGAGAAGGAAATGAACATCGGAGAGGGAATACTTCATATTTCATCGATGTATGTCACAAAAGGCCTATCGATTGCTGAATAGGTCGCCTTTCGGGAGAACTTTTCGAGGAAATTACCTCCCCATTTGTGTGTCTAATGAAAACACTCGGAAATTGACACAAGGCAGCCTAACTGTCAAAGTGAAACGCTTATACACAGGCGTGCATCCAAATTTTTGTCTTCAACAAAAAAGAAACGTAACTCTTTATGAAAGTTTAAGAGGTGATACTGTTGTTGTTACTAATTCCCCTGGTGCAGGAAAGCTTACACCAGGTCCAGACGACGTCTATGGTTAAGAGAAATATGCAGCTTCACTTTGAAACACTTTTTTTTTTTTTTTTTTTCTCCAACTTTTCCAAAGTTGTCTTTGATACCTTAAGGCAAGGGCCGCACCGACGTTACTAGCTTGAACATAAGTAACGGACGCGGAGTAACAATACCAACTCTACTCTCTGCGATCATGTTAGACCAGGACCTATGGTTTAAAGTGGATTCCGAACCCCTTCAAACATTCATGGCACCGTCCGGACTCAAATCAGCAATCTGTGGCACTGAGCGTCAGAGCACTAGGCAGTCGTCTATTCAGGTCCATTGGTGATACTACTTATACACTACGTAAAAAAAAGCAGAAGGACACTTGATTTTGTAACAATAACCGAAAAATATTTTATTTTTACTAAAATTTTTTTTTATTAGAAACATTTTACAAATATTTTAAAAATACAATTTTAACATCAGAATTATGATATTCAAACATAAAATATTAATGGCAACAAAAATAGTTTCTTTTTTCGAAACTTTGTAAAAAAGTAGAAGGACAGCATTATAATGAATGAAAAATAGTGATTTTAATAAGGAATGTTGTTCCCATCGGCCTTTTTAACTTCAAATATTCTGTTTGGAAGTGAATTGTATAGAGATTGAACTTCTGTTTGACAAAAATTGTCCCACGAGTCATTCAATGCTTCTCGAAGCTGAGTTAGCGAATCAAATTGCCTTCCATCAACATAAACTCGACGAACTAGCATTGCCCAGATGTTTTCCACTATATTAAGGTCAGGACTTTTGGCTGTCCATGGTAAAAACATCCACATTATTTGTTAGGAACCAATTTTTGACTCCAGTCGCGGTGTGAATGGAAGCTTCATCTTGCTGAAACTTCCACTCTTCATCCCCCAAGTCAGAGCCATAAGGAAGAAGCTCGGAATTCAGCACTTGAATTTAGTCTGTATGTTTTTGCCTACCATTTAAGAAAACCAGACTTGTCCTTACCCGTATCCAACAGCCAACCAAACCATTAAACTCCCTCCTCCCATTTGTCGTGTTGAATAGTATTCGTCTTCATTCCCTAGACAATGCCAGTAGTGCTGATATCCATCTGGACCGTCTAAGTTAAATTTCTTTTCATCGGAAAATATCACAGAAGTCCATTCTGTAGTCCAGGACATGTGCTCCTTAGCCCACGCTAAACGGTTATCAATGTGAGCTTGTGTCCACTTAGGATGATGTTTCCTTCTTTTGAAAATGAATTTTTAGATCTTTTAATATAGTTGTAAACTGTTTGTTTCGTCACATGATTAAGTCCTGCTTGATTTCTTACCTTTGAAACACTTCCTTTGTTCTTCTTAAGCACACGAACAAGTTTTCTTTCATCACGTGGTGTTAACTTTTTCGGTCTACCAGTCTTCTTTTTTCTTTCCATTTTTATAAGGATTTCTGATAAAGTTTGAAACTGTATTGGGGCTCACCTGCAACAATCGAGCAATCTCTCTGACATCTTTGCCATCATTTTGATAAGCGGAAATTTGGCATTTTTGAAAATCGTTCAAAGGTATTCCTTTAGGCATTTCTGAGAACGGAGAAACAGCATAACTTTTAAACAAATTAAATTTTTTTTTGACAGAAAAAGGATAAAACAAAGTACAAAATCACTATTTAACTAAAGAATAACTCACTAAATTAAATATATTAGCAAGTGTCCTTCTACTATTTTTCACGCATCGGAAATTATATACAATAATTTTATTATTAATATTAGTGGTAGATGTTTAATTTTTGCCTAAAATGAAAAAAAAGGGTCATTAAACTAAATCTGCAAAAATATCTGGTAGTTAGGAGAAAATAAGAGATATTAATTGGCAAAACAATACGGTCCTACTATTTTATTTATGCAGTGTACGTAATAGAAAAGCTATCTGAGATCGGAATTTCATATATTAATTAATTTATTAATAATTTTTACATTGCACTGATTGGGTTCAAACACATAAAAGTGAGAACATTAAAATTAAGAAATACTGCACAAAAATAAAAATTTTTTTTTTTTTTTAATTATGTAAACAAATTATAAATTAAAATTTAATCTTCTTTTCTTTTTTTTTTTCAAGCTTATTAAATTTTTATGTCCACTTCAATATTTCGATAAATATTTAATAAAACTAAATCAGTAAAAACGTCAGCATAATCCTGTAATCAGGGGCCGTAATAAAATTGACATTGCAAAGAAAAATTATTCATTTAAATACTAAATATTTAATAGCAAACGAATTAATACTAATTAAGAAGTGGTCATAAATTTGAACAAGTGCACATGTTTCATTTTTGAACATTTTTGAAGGAATCGAGAACATGAGTCAGGAGTCCGTATGAAAATCAGACTCACAACTCTTTTATAAAACAAAATTAATAATTATTTTTTCAAAATTATTAGAATGTTTGATAAAATTAAATATAAGGAAGCAATTAAATTCTATATTTCATTATAACAACAAGTAACAAAAGACAACTACTGCTTTAGCAGCAAACCAAGAGTGTTGAGAAACATTTTTATTTTCTCAACATTGAGGATTATAAAAAGCTATCTTGGATCAACAATGAAAGAAGATATCATAGAAAATAGCCTGCTATTAAGAAAAAAATGTGATTTAATGTATTAGAAATTAAGCATTTAGTATTTAATGCATTGAAATCCATCTTACATTGTGTAATTTTCTTTTTACTTGTCTTCAGCTATTCTATAATACTTTGATATCTGTTGATTTGGTACTTTTATTTTTATGGGATATAATGCATGCAGGACCGTATTTTCCTATAGGCTTTAGCCTAGAGCCTCAAAATCAAGAGGAGCCTACATTCAAATTGTTAGCAAAATTAGAATTACACTATTCTAAAAATAGTAAACACTAAAACATTGAATCAAAAATAAGGAGAAATTCTACACACATGACTAATAAACAAGCAGAATAAGTAATTTACAAACTTAAAAATGGGAGGTGAAAGGACCTCAGAAGTGGAATATCCTAGGTCCTCTTTTCATCTGAATCCAGCCAAGCATGCATGTCCCCTCAAATCCCGCAGATCTCCTTATTGTGACGAGGGATGGTAGTGGGGCGAAATCGGTGAAGCACGTTGAGATTGTATACTCCTGGTAAGGCCACCCTAGGCGATTAAATTCTAAACACTCTTAAACAGCTTTCCTAATATCACGAAATCTACTTTCAATCGATCCCGTCTCACACTGGATTCTATGGCAATGAAATTGCCAATCTTCTGGCAAGGAATGCACCTTTGATATATTAATATTAAATGACTCTTTGACCTTCTCTGAGTTCTGCTCCAAGATAAAAATTTCAAATCAACAACTATGGAAAACTCCTCCGACTTACCCTGTTATAATTGGTCAGGCGGTTCCCTTCGAGCTAATAGAGTCGTCCAGACCACCAATAGTACGCTTGCAAGTGTGCGCATTAAGTGCCTGTCTTTTTGATAAGGGCAAAAACCTTTCCGACATATACCAACTGTAACTCAGAGCAGACTTCTCCCGAACAAATGCTGAAATGTGCGGGTCTTGACAGGAATGACATAAACATTAATCTTCATCTTGTTAAGGATTTTTTGAAGATCCTCGGGCTTGTGGACTTGATCTATCTTATCTTGTGGACTTGTCTTATAAGGGTTTATAAGACTAT
Organism: Caerostris extrusa; assembly: GCA_021605095.1. Lineage (NCBI taxonomy): Eukaryota > Metazoa > Arthropoda > Arachnida > Araneae > Araneidae > Caerostris > Caerostris extrusa. The sequence continues at coordinate 35,174 of BPLR01014326.1, read as the reverse complement.
GTTAATGAATTTATCTTCTAATATTTAAATGCTCGTCTGTCTGGTTCTATCTGGAGGCTTAAGAAAGAACTTACTTAGAAATTTTCCTTTATTTAAATTTAATTGTTAAAAATTAATCAAATTAAAGTTAATTATTTAAAATATTCAATTTTTTTGAATTTTTTTTTTGATTGTGACCTTTTTCAATATATTTTTTGTTACTTTCAAATATTCTGTTATATAGACTTGTTTTTCTTTTACTTTCTAAATTTTTTTGTTTATAAATAGTTATTCACAATACCTTTTTTTTTTTAAAATTTGACAAAGTACAATTTCATTTCAATTTTTATATATATAATCTTGAAGAAAGAAAACACACGTCATGAAACTGAAACTAAAAAATTTCATTGTGGCAACAACAAACTCTCTTTACTTCTCTTTTCCTTTGCAAAACACTGGCTGTGTTGGAGATTTCGGGTCTAAAACCAATTTCGAAACTAATAATTAAAAATGGGTTTTGGTGATTTAAAAAATAAGGAAGGGCTGAAGTCCTTGGATGAATTCTTAGCTGATCACAGCTACATTGAAGGGTAAAATTTTAAATTATTGTGCGATTCATTAAGATTGTAATACTATACGTATATGTCTATCTTGTGTGGCATTAGAAATTAATCTGTCAATGTATTCGTTGCAGATTTCAAGCTTCCCAGGCAGATACCACTGTATTCCAAGCCCTGAAATCTCCACCGTCATCAGAATTTTTACACGCTCTTCGCTGGTATAACCATATTAAATCCTTTGGTAATGGCATTACAAGGTATGCAAAAATCTAATGATATTGACGTTACCAAAGTATTAAATAAAAAAATTTTTATGTGTGAAACTTAAAATAATATGAACCTAAATAAATACTGACTTTTCTAATTTTAATAAATCAGAGTTATCTTGAAAGGTCCTAGGGGTAAATATAAATTTGTAAAAGTAGATAAACTATGTCATAAATCATTTTTATAAAATAATTATATGTAGAGACAAACTTAAACAATATATACAAAATGAAAAACCTTACATAAAATATGTTTGTTTGAATTTGTAAACCTTTTTTTTCTTGGAAGTATTCCATGATAATGACAAACTTAAACAATATATACAAAATGAAAAGCCTAACATAAAATATGTTTGTTTGAATTTGTAAACCTTTTTCTCTTTGGAAGTATTCCATGATAATGACATGCAGTATCAGTTTAGGGTTGCATTAGAAATTAATTTTGTTTGGCAATTGCTTAAAAGTTAAATGAATTTCTTTTGTGCAATCTATTTCATTTTTTTTTTTTGCAACCTATTTTAGTTTATTTTTAAAAAGAGCTGCAATTTCAATTGGAAAAAGAAATCCTGTTTGGCATGATTAGTAATTAAAAATTAGTGAGCTTTTGTATATTCGACAATAAATAAAAAAAAAAAAAAATAATATACAGTGAGCCACAAAATTGAGTATACACCTCTAAAACTTTTAGACTTCTTCCAATTACAAATTAAATATTGATTTAAATAGATAAATTTTTTTATCCTAGATATTTTAACCTCTGCTTTACCATCCTATAATAACACAATTCTATGGTTAACTTATTTATTACGAGAAAAGTTAAGCGATTCGAAGAAAAGATAGAAAACCATGCCACAAAATTGAGTATACACTTCTTATATTTGTAAATTATGCCACCACTTTTTTTAGTTTCAAATTTCCTTTAAAGAGTTTCAGGAGTAGCTGCTACTTATAACACGTGCTATTGCACTTCAAAGCTTTTAAATAGTATTTTTTTCTCATTAAAAATCGTAAAATGAGCTCTCGTAGAGACACTACTGAATCTGAGCGTTTATTGGCTGTAAAATGGTCAAAAGAGTGCAAATCTCTTCGAGAAATCGCTTCGTTGATTGGTGTAACTCATGGTTGTGTCCAAAAATACTACAGAAGTATAAAAAAACTGGATCTGTGGCCAATATTCCTGGAAGAGGACCTAAAGAAATACTGAGTACTACAGCGAAGAGGAAGATCATTCACTCAGTAAAGAAAGATCCGAGGGTGAGTGCCTCTAAACTAACTTTATCGGTGTCCTCTACAATCGGGAAAAAGATCTCAGTTGAAACAATTCGACGTACCCTTCACCAATATGGGTTTCATGGCCGTACACCAATACGAAAGCCACTCATCAAGTATGTGAATAGACAAAAGAGTGATTTTCGCCACAGAACATCGTTTAAAGCCTATTTTATTTCTGGAACACTAATATTTTCTGATGAAAGTAAGTTTAATCTTTACGGAAGCGATGGACGATTTAAAATATGGAGAGAAGCTGGGAAAGCACTGGCACCTAAAAACACCATTAAGACAGTCAAGTTCGGAGGTGGATCTGTCCTCGTTTGGGGTTGTATGTCGGTTGGAGGAGTTGGAGAGCTTGCTTTTATTGATGGTATTATGGACAAACATGTATATTTGGGGATTTTAAATGATAACTTGAAAAAAAAAGTGCCAGTAAGTTGGGGCTTGGGACAAGCTTCACATTCCAGTAGGACAACGACCCCAAGCATACAGCGAAGATTGTGCAGTTATACTTGCTGTACAATTGCAAGAAGTAATTACACACTCCAGCCCAGTCTCCAGACCTAAACGTCATCGAAAATTTGTGGTCGAAATTAGAGAAATCTGTACATGAGCACGAAATCACAAGCAAGGAAGTTTTCAAGAAGGTTCTGAGAGAAGAATGGGCTAAAATTTCCGTTGAAACCACTAAAACACTAGTAGAATCTATGTTCATAAGATTACAAGCTGTAATTCAAGCAAAAGGTTATGCAACAAAATATTAATTTGTACGTTAAAAGGAAATTAATAAAGGTGTATACTTATTTTTGTGGTGGTGTTTTTCCTCTCATCTCAGATCTTTTATTTTTTTTTTCGTAAAAATAAATAAACGTAACAATTTTATAAGTATAGTACGGTAAGGCATACACTAAAGTATGTAAGGTAAAAAAAATTCAATCATCTTAAAGCAATATTTAATTTGTAATTGCAAAAAGTTTCTAAGGTGTATACTCAATTTTGTGGCCCACTGTATGTTCAACTTTAATAAGTATATAGTTTATTATAATTACCATAATTGTCAATCATATGGCTTATATATTTGTAGTTAATGTCATAACTTTAGAAAGTAATTACATGCCTTCCAGGTTTTATAATTTTTTAAAGTTGCTAGTAATGTAGTTTTTTATTTATCATTGTAGTTATTAACTGCTTAATGGGTTATTTTAAACATATTGTCTTTTGCTATTTTTATTTATTGTCAAGCCAAATTGATTGCTAGGTTTATTAAATATGCAACATAGTTGAATGATAATGTATAAAGAATGGACATCCATACTAAAAAATGGAATTTTATTGAATTAATTTTCTGTGTTTTGTGCGAATAGTCGAATTACGACTTTCGAACATTTAAATAATTGCACTTTCTCTGCATAAGGATATGGTTAAAAAGCACTGGAGAGCCCATGAACTAACAACTTAAAACGTAACTCTTGGGCACAAATGTTCTACATTTGTAAAATAAAAATAATGTATAATATTTTTTCAATTTATTTATCATATTTATTGAAAATCATTTGGTAAATGTATATAATCAATACAATTTTAAACTAGAGCCAATGCAGAAGTAATCGTATATAAATATTGCCTTGGTATATTGTTTTAACTATTATGGTATTGTTTTATCTGTTAATAAAATATATATCTTTTTCTCAGTTTTCCTGGGGTTAAGAAAGATATCAGCGCTTTCTGTGATGCTTCTTCTGGATCTGCCAAACCAAGCAAGGCTGGTGGTGACGACGATGATGATGATATAGATTTGTTTGGATCTGAAGATGAGGAAGTTAGTATAGCTTCTATAATTTATTTACGGGTTATATATTCCATTTTAAAATTTTTATTCATTATGACAGCTATGCTATAAAAATCTTTTGTCAAGTCTTCCACAGAACTGCTTGATGCAACTATAAAAAAAAAAAGCGAAACAATATTTAAAGGTTACTTTTTTTATTTATGAAATTAAACTTTTCATTAATATTTTAATATATAGAAATAATTTTTTTATTAGGAACTGTATTTACATTTTAGGTAATTACTTTAGTTATTCTTTGATATAGGATGCACCTTTGTTACGCCTCAGTTTCATATTAAATTAGCAGTTGCCAAAAGGTGACTTGCTTTGTTACTCAAATTACACTAACCTTACTTCCAATTTGTGGTTAAATATCTTGTATCAAAGACTTCTCATTACTATTGAGTGTAATTCATGCTTTGATATTATGTGCTATCTTATTTTATAATGGCTAAAAGTGATCAATTTTTCTTCAAGGCTCATTTCATAAATATAAATATTATTAAATTACTGCCAAGAATTTTCTTGTTTTATTGTAAACAAGAAATTATTGTTTGTTATTTGTATGCTGGGTTTTTCCCATTGCATATTGTCATTTAGAACAAATGAGATGCAGAAATTAACTTTTAATATGGATTAAAGTTTATTCACATTGGCTGTATCATTTTACTGCACTAGGACTTTGAGGGGTGATGTCATTAAATTTGATTGTTTTCTTGGGAATATATCCTTCTTTCCCACTTGTAGGGAGTTTTTCGCCAATCTTTTGACTGTTTCTTGCCAAGTTAAATGTGATTTAGAAGGGAAGAGGGTTATGTAGGAAAACCTTTCTCCATTAGATTACAGAAGAATGGGAATAATAGAAAAGATAAAATCAAGAAGATTTAACAAGTACAACGTTTGATGATAAACAAATTTTATCATTAATATCAATTTAGTTTAGGCGACCTTCGTGTTCTGAAGTTTGGTTTGCCCTGGGCTTTATGATAGAAGCCAAGACCTAGCTCCTGCATCTCCCCCTCTGCACTGATCTTTTGCTAACATCATATTCAGGTGTAAGTTATAGATACACATATTCATTGTACTAAACATTAAGTTAGAACAGTAATTAAATAAAAGTATGTAAATAAGAGACTTCTAACATGTGAGCAATATCAATATGAAACCCATTTTTGAAATAACTTTCAGTTTGAGGTATAAAAAGGATTTGAAATGCAACAGACATAAGTCATGCTTTAATTAAAACAAAAGTTATGTTAAGATAAACATACCTGACATACAGTAGATAAATTATTTACAAGTTATTCTTGAACCGTATATGAAGGAAATGAAAATGATAAAGAAACTAAGATAAGTAGAAACCTTTTTAACACTAACCAAGAGTAGAAATAACTCCTTATATATATAGTATCAGATGTCATTTTCAGCTAGATATAGTTTGAAATAAATACTGTGCCAGTTACAATGATTTATCACCTGTATTTAACTGATACCAAATCTGATTTTCATCCCAGCTACATGGGAGAATCTTCATTTTCTTGTAATTATTATTGATCATAATTGAAAAAACAATGCAAGCGAAAAGTATTTTTTCAACGTGCTAGAGGTGCAAATTGAATTAACATTTGAATGCAAAAGAATTAACATTTTACTGTTAATACTGAAATGTTATGAAGCCAGAACATTTAATTGCTTTTAACACAAATGTGTAAGTACCTATGAATTAGTGGATTAGTACAGTGCTTAATAAATTGCAATGGGACAAAATTTGTTAACATTAAATTTTTACTTGATCTAGTTTGTTTAGCAATGTTTGTACTCAAAGTCAAGCATTTTTAGAAATTCTGAAAGAAATGAATTTCATGCATTTAGTTTAGATTTATTTTGTGATATTCTTAAAATATGTAAATTTTTTTGTTTGGTTTTTCTGTTTCTATCATTCATATTCAAATCGTTATTGCCATTTATATTTATTTCATTTAATTTATAGTGTTTTAAATTGCTTTATCATTTGACTGCCTTTGCGATTAACAACGCAATGCGTATTAGATAAAAATTAGACCTGCTAGTGGGAAAAGTAACAAAAATATTTGTTTAGTATTAATAGTGTTTTTTGGGAAGTTGTCTTCTGTTTTCACAATTGAAGGCAGTATAAAAGTGAAGCAACATAGAATATTTTGTGAAAATGTAACATTTAAATGAGAAAAGATATTGTAAAGATAACATTGTTGATACTTTGGTTTGCTTATTTATAAACTGAATTAACTATTTAATAGAATATTTTATATATAGTATTGTTTAAAATAACTATATAACTATTTCTTTTGTTAGAAAATATTTATCAAATATATTTTTTAATTGCTGAAAAGTCTTTTTTAATGAATTTAATTGATATAAGGGCAAGGTTAAGATTTAAAAATATAACTTAAATTTAATTTTTATGCATTCAAAAGTATTTTTATTAAAAAGTCATAGTTTGGCCTTGAAAAGATCCTTATAAAGGAAGTAAATTTAATTATATAGTTGACCAGGGGGAGTTTTTTGTGAATTTTATTTAATTCGGTATATTATTTCTTTAATTTCAGGATACAGAAGCTGAGAAATTGAAGCAGGAACGTTTGAAACAGTATGCTGAGAAAAAATCTAAAAGTAATTATTGTATAAATTTTTAATGATTTTAAAATGGTTGAAATTTAAAATTTTTACACATTTTTATCTGCAATAGATTTTATGCTACATCTATTTTATTTTGCATCTTATTAGTTAATTCTATGCTTGAAAATCATTCAAGGAATAACTTTTAAATACTTCAAATATCTTAATTTAAACTTTTATTAACATGTATAATTAAACACTTTATTTCTTATTTTATTTCAATGTTTACATTTAGAAACGGTATAAATGTGTCAAAATTTGACTTACTAAATAATGTAAGAACTTGCTCAATCAAATGTTCAATAATTTCACGCTATAGGAAATTTTCTTTTGCAATATTTAAGATCCAATTAGCTATATTTAAATATCAGTATTTTTAATTCAAATTCTTAATTCTTTAAAAATTGCTTTATTAGCTATTTTTTATAATCCCAAATATGTCTTTTCTTCTAGATTTATATTTCTTTTTAATATTTTTTTTTTTTGTCCCGATAACTAATTTTTCTTATTAATTTTTTTTGAGTTTATTCTGAATACAAAAAATGCAAGTTTTCTATAATAACTTTAAATTATTATCAAATGCTAGATTTTCTATAATTAATATATGCAGTTTTTCTTCTGTATAAGCACAATATTAATTAATTGACTCCTATTTTGAAACTACTGACCTATGATAAATGCCTTTAAAGAAAATATTAAAATATCTAATTAAATATTTTGTTTCACCTTAATGCTAATTTGATTTTCACACTTTTATCCAAATAATATTTCTACAAATTTGGACTTAAACTAGTGAAGAACATGCTTGAGATGGTCACATGGTAACCTATTCTCAAATTAGTCCTAAAGTTTTGAAATCTAAAATATTGAAAGAAAAAAAAAATGCTTGGGCTGAATCTAAAAACAGAGTAAAACCATTTTTTTCTCTTCTCTGATTGCATATTTCTAAGGAAGAAGAAAAAGTTAAGATAGTGAAATTTAATTGTTTGTATACTAATGTTCTTTATAAATTTATTAATTATTCTGTTATAAGACCTTACATAATACTGGAGATATGTTCCCATAACTGAAACAGAACAGAAAATAAACTACACAGAATTTTTTAACATTAATTGTATATTATATATATTAACAACTTTCATTCATATAACATTCATGAAAATAAAAACTAGTAAAGAAGTTATGTTTGTGATGAAGGTTTACCACATTTGATATTTTTCTGTGAAGTCTTATAATTATATTAATCTTTTTTATATATAAGTCTTATATTCTGTGAAGTCTATAAAGTCAAGTTTTTCCTGTTTCATTCAACAAGTTCAACTCATTGACAGCAAGACATTGCATCTGTTATACTTCATCTTGCCTTTGAACTTCTATCAAAATTTAAGCAATTTTGTATAATCAGATCCATAATTTTCGTTATAGTGGCTAAACTTTTTTTTTTAGAAGTCCATTGCAAGTTCTATTTGCTTCTTATCTTTAAAAATGCTAATTTCACTTGTTCTATTAATTCTTTAAGTTCATCATTGGAAAGATTCACCTATTGTAACTTCTTATAATTATTCAATTGTTTTATTCTTGCTATAATTTTACATATTTTATTATCCAACCGTGTTTCACTAAGTAACTTGATAATTAAACATCAACAATAGAGTCTTGTGTGGGCATTCTTGCTAACTGTTATGCATTTCATACACTTTTCAAACATTTCTTGGTCATATCAAACCAGGAAAGATAGATGTTGCTTTCCAGCAAAATATTTTTTTTCTTGTCATTTTATTTTATTTTCAATCACCCATTTTAAAAAGTAAAGATTACCATATTTATTTCTGACAAATGTGGAGATTAATATGCCACACACATTGTGAAACAAATGCCTGTGTTGTTTGGCTCCCACATTGTGATAAACGGACCCTGCAATTTTGGGAAATAATACAGTGTTAAAGTTTTTTGTTTCCAATGGCAGATTATGAACGGTTACAGCAAAAAGAACAACGAAACAAAAAACAGAGTTCATTAATCTATCAATAATGCCGAGTTGCAGATCTTTTAGCCACTAAAAAGTGTTACCAGGTGCACTACAGGGAGGTAGATCTTCTGCGCACCCAAAGTTGGGTACACAGTTAAGATTTTTAATATGCAAGGAAGTATTAAAATTATTTAAAGCATGTTTTTACATATTTTTATAATAACAGTGTAAAATATTACATTAATTAATGATTTCAATCTACCTTTAAACAATGGTCTATTTAAATTTTTTTTTTTTTCTTTACTTGATTTGTAAAAATAACTTCCTTAACATATGTTTGTCTACCTATTGTCTCTAAAATAGCAACCAGCATGGTTATAACTTTATATTCATTTCTTTGATATTCTATATCTTTTATTTTTAAAATCTAAAAAGGTATCAAATATCTAAAAGTTACCCTTCAAAATTGTTAAAAATGTGCTGTAAATTTACCAGATTATTTTCTATATTTAGAATTATTTAAGGATATGGTATTTTTTACAAATCATTAGCCTATACTTTAAAATTTCTATCTGTAATATCTGGCAAGAGATGAAACTGGCATTTTAGGGCTATTAATAGTTTTATTGTGTATTTTAGAAGATATTAAGTTGAAAATCTTTATTCCAGAGCCTGGCGTTATTGCCAAGTCGAGTGTAGTCCTTGATGTTAAGCCTTGGGATGATGAAACTGATATGGCAGAATTAGAAAAGTGTGTGCGAACTGTTGAATGCGATGGCCTCAAATGGGGAGCTTGTGAGTTAATTTTTGCTTTTAATGTTTTATAATTACAATTCTTAAACTTTTCTGATGCATTTCAATAAAATTTCTAATTATAATCCTGAATATGTTAAGATATTGAAATATCAATCCTTATTTTATAGATTATTATGTATCCTGATTTAAATCAATTATATAGCATTTTAAAAAATTGTTTTACCAATTTAATTAAGCTGTTCAAAATTTTATTTTTCTTGAGCATAATTATCAGGTAGCAAATTTGATAGAGCATAGTTATAATAAAGTATTGTAAATATAATCAATAATTATTGTAACTTTTATTCTATAACTATCTTTTGTTCATAACTATTATTTAAATGCCTTTAATATTCAGCTTGTTTCATTTGTCTGATGTGCAAGAATAGCTTACTAAATTTAACTAAATGCTTTTATTTATAGCCAAATTAGTACCTCTTGCTTATGGTATCAAGAAACTTCAAATCATGTGTGTTGTAGAAGATGACAAGGTAATTCTTTTTGGTTTAATTCTGACAATTAGTTGACATGCGAGGCATTTTATTTTCTGTGAATTTTTACAATAACAATTAGTAGAATAAATTTAAATCAATCTTCAAATCATTTAAAAGTTTTGAAATATTGGTTTAAAAATATTATAAAATATTTGTATTAAAGTATTTAAATTTTTATTACTTAAAAATTTAGCTTTTATTAAATTAGTAGATAATTCTCGTAAACAATATTTTGGTTCTCGAATAATAAATCAAATTTTTGATGAAATGAAATGCTTAATTTTCATTTGCAATTTAATAACTTAACATTGTTTTGTATTTTCATTTTTAAGCAATTTTAATGATGGATTACAACTTTAATTATTTTTTATATAATTAATCACACTTTATGCATACATTTTTTAGTTTTTTGTTTAAAAAAATTAGTGTTTATAATAAGTGAAGACTTTTCTTATTTCCATTATAATAATCTATACTCTGCTTTTGTGATGTTTTATATGTAATAAAATGAAATACTAGTCAAACCTTATATCAATCTTGAAATTTTTATGTTAGCAAATAATTTCTTTTATACTTATTAAATAAAAAAAAGTATCAGAAATAAATGTTTTATGGTAAAAGACATATTTTTATATAAAAAGCATTTTTAGTCATGTTGTACTGTTAATTAAACTTACAGACAATTAAATAAAATCTTTCCCCTCCCCTTTTCTCTTTGTAATACTTTTCTGACACAAGTTGATTTGAACTGTAATTTTTAAATAATGAATTTAGAATTTCAATTTTAAGCACAAAATGAACTTTCTTTCGTAGGTCAGCATTGATTGGCTTCAAGAAGAAATACAAAATTTTGAAGATTTTGTACAATCTGTTGATATTGCTGCCTTCCAAAAAATATAAGCATAATTCAATAAATAATATATTTTCCTTTGTTAATACTGTTTCCATCACTGTGTTAATATTTTTTTTATTGTTATTCCTAATGATGCTTAAAAATTTAGTGGTATATATATATGATAGTACAAAATATATTTATATATTTTAAAATTATATCATGGTAACATTCTAATGTGATACACTTTTAGTTAAGAAATAATATTCTGAAATATTCTCATAAAGAATAAAAAAAAAGATTTAAGTATTTCTTATGAAAAGAAAAAAAATTGTAGACTTTCTGGAAAGGAATTCATTTTTAATTTTTAAAAAAAAAAAAATATTAAAAGGTCAAACAAATTCATCCTTGTTGCCTTCACTCGTTTGTTAGAAACAATTGATTTTCCGTGTGTTGAAATTAATGTAATTACATTCATTTTATGTTATAAAGGTGTTACCTTTAAATTAGATTTTCAAATACAAACTGTTATTTGATTAAAATCAATACAAATAAAATTACGAAGAAATGAAAATTTTTACTTTCCATACCTCTGATTGAATCTATTCCATCAGTTTTCTGGCAACAAAAAAAAAAAAAAATAATAATAATAATTCAAAAGTGAATTAGCTTGCATAAAAATTCTTTTATAGTCTGTACATTCTATAAAATAAGTTTTCTTAAACAAATAGCAATTTCCTAAATCATCCATCTCAAATTTTTAACAATTTTCAAATGAAACAATACTGAATTTCTTTCAAGCTATTTATAGTTGGAATATAATTTTTCTGGGACTTCTGTTATGCTACTTTATAAATATTTTGAAATGATTTTCTTGGTATGTTAAAAAGAGAAAACATCTGGAACACTTTTGAAATTCCTTTAAAAGTTTAGGATATTTTTAATAAAAGGTGTTATAAATGTTTATTATAAAAAGAACATTTATTACTTTTTGTGTTGTACAGAATTGTTATAATACTTATTTCTGGAAAAGTTAGCATTTTTGCCCCCTTTTTTTCCTCTTTCAATGTCATTATTTTCGGTTGTCATCAGTTGTTGCAAAATACCTCCATAGAAGTGCTTGAACTCCAGAATAGGGAAATTCTTCAACAGTGCGGATGTTTGCACAAAAACCTTTATTTAGTACTAGATAAATGTTTTGTTGAAAAGACAATGTTTGTGACCTACCAGGCTGAAAAACAATGACGTTTTGTTGCAAAAGTTTATAGAAGTTTTACCATGAATTTAATTTTCGGAAGTGAACAGACAATTTTCCTTTCATTTTGCACTTGATTGTATTTGTTGTTAAGAGTGACTTTTTACTGAAAAATAAGGATTTTTGTATTTCAGCTTATTAATACCAACAAAAATTAATTTTAGGTATATTTTTGTTTTGTCCCGGACAATATCCACATAATAACTAGAACTTCATGTCTCCAAAAATATGTCAACATGCCACTTCATTCCTCGAGTGTTTGACTCTTATAGTGGGAGTAGAAAGTTGCTTTATCAGTTTCAGATGTTAAAAAAATCCATAGTTGATGTAAATAAAGCATTTCATCATGGACAGGCAAAAGATTTTTGCATATAATCAAAATTAATCACTTGATAGTGCTGTCAGATTGTTTACATTTTTGTTGGTTTCTTGAACTTCAATGAAAAACTTTGATGCTTTATGAATGACTATTTCAATACAGCTTAATTATTTGGCATTTTTATTCAGGTGTCTCCTCAGTTTTAACATCAATTTCTTCACATATTAAACATGCTTCAAATGAATTATCTGAAAAACTGATAGTGTTGTTTTTTTTTCAGCGTGTTGCATGCAAATTCTTTGTAGTAATGTAACATTTAACTTTCTATTATGTGACTGATCACGTTACATGTAATAAATTTCTTCAGCAAATTTCGATAAGGTCTCGTCTTCCAAAAGTTTCAAAAGGCATATTTTTCATCTGAAAAACAAACATTTATTTATGAAAAACGGTTAAGAGCTCTTCATGCTTGTGAAATATTGGTTTAGACATGTGCATGAAAAAAAAAAAAAAAACAACTACCATTTCTGAAATAAATTCTTTTTGTAGTTCTTGAATCATATGTGGATTAAAACAATTTTTTATTCATGTGTACTAATATAAACGGTTATCAACGTATTTTTTCGTGTAGTATTTTAAAATTGAAATAGTTTTCAGTTTGAATAGTGCTATTCAACTTTTAAATGTACAACTAATATAGATAACTTGCAATTCAACAGCTTTGCAGCTATTAAGACGAATTGTGTGCATGAAACAATCACATCAATAATAAAGAAAAAAAAAAAGTTTTAAAAATTAAATTTTAATCTTTCAAAAATGTAATTTCAATATATATATATATATATATTTTAAATAGCCAAGATTGTTTAAATTTCTGTTTTTCTTCCATTTTTGGATGACTGAATTCTTTTATATGCATATACAACAGATTTACAGTTTATTAATATATTTTTTTTATTTGTGGGCTTATTTGACTTTAATGTTTATATTTTTATAAAACAAAAATTTATTGAAACATAAAAAAAAAAAATTCATTTATTACAAAAATAAAGGAATTTAGCAGGGAAAAATGAATTCAGTATTTTTAATTTTCAATTCAGTTTAAATAATTTGTTAATGCTAAACACATTAAATTAGAAAGTTATTAATGTTCTTAAAAGCATTAAATCTGTAGTATGTTAGAGATAAATTTTTATCAACATTACATAGAATGTTAATTTTTTTTTTTTTAACATGTTAGGAAAATTTTCTAAAATTATTCCTTTTAGTATGGACTGAATGCATAATTAGCAATAATCTGACTTTAAAAAAAAAAAACGAGTATTTGACTTATACTATATGAGTATTATACTTTACCTGGACGTGGAAAGTTGAAAAATGCAAATATAGATAATATCCATCAAAATATTAAATAGTTTGACTTATTTTGCTGGCTGTTTGAATTTTGATCTCCTGAAAGTAAATGCAATTTCTTAAGATTCTAAAATTTACTTCTAGTCATTAAAAATTTTGGCTAGATTAGTGGAAAGGAATTGCTTATATTGACAGTTTGCATTCCTTACTTCCTTCTTATACTTGAAAACTTCCAGTTCTACCGATGATCTTGTTCCTTTTGTATAAAACAAAAGCCATGTTACATTTAATTTGGTAAAAAGTGAAAAACTCTTTTTGAAAAAGTAATCCATCTCTCAACTAAAATTAAGGATTGGTTATTCATGCTTTGACTATTTTTATTATAGCAAAGATAGCATTCAAAATTGCAAAAAAAAAAAAAATATTTCTGTACTAGTATGTTATATATAATGTGGTTAATAAATTTTTACAGGAAAAAAAAAAAAAAAAATCCAGATTGTGGTAAATTTTATTTTATGAAGGATTATAAAGCAATATAGTACATTAGATCTAGAATTTTTATATATTGAATTTTAACAGACATATCATGAAAACTTATAAATATTATTAATAATAAAAATTGAAATAATGGTAAATTTCAAGTCAAATAATTTTTTTTTATTTTATACATTTTTAAACTAATAAAATAGAGAATTTATTTTCACTAATAAAATTATGAATTATTTCTCCTGTTAGAAAATTGTTTTAATCAATCTGCTTGCCAATTCAGACAAGAACCTATCAATTAGTTAAACAATTAAAACTAGATTGGTTTGATTAAGTTATCTGTACTGAAGTTTTATCTGTTATAAACACTTGCAATGAAACATTGTTATTATTAACTGTATTAATTTGAGTGATCATTTGTCTATAGGAGAGCAATTTACTGAACTATTATTATTTGACAGTTAATAAAATATTTGCTATTAATATAAAAATTAAATTTAATGTGATTTTATTATAAAACTCATACATTCTATGTCAAAATTTCAGTAAACTACATAAGTGCCTTCTCCACAAATTCTCAAATACAAATTAAATTTTTTAATCATAACTGAAATTACGTATGATTATACCATTTGTGACCTATCGTTTTATGAGTATATTTAAAGCAATTTCAAATATATATTGATATATATTTGAAATATTGCAACTATTTTTGATAATGAATCCAATCAACTTTATGAGTAATTTAAAATAGTGTTAAGTAATTTTCTAGAATTTAAAACATATATCTTTTTTTTTTTGAAGATGAAGTGTTTTTAAAATTTAAATGCAATTTTTGAAAAAGTTGGTCTTTTTCAATTTTTAAAAAAAATTTTTTATTTGTTTTTTGTGTGTCACACTGTAAATAATTTTAAATTTATATAAACATTGATAATATAAATATTGTTGATATGTAAACGTATATTTAACGTTGTAAACTAATTTCTAGAATTTTTCATGAGTTATAAGGTGCAAGTCTAGTAAAAAAGAAAATCAACATTGTTTGTATGAAAACAACAAAAACCATAAAAGGCTTAGTAGGAAAAGGATTTCATATTATAAGGTATTGTTTAGTTAGGAAGCATGTGTTCAGAAAATTTCATACTACCCATTGGAAATTTCTTTTCAAAAATGTTTTTCTCATCTATGATTAAATATGCTTAAATATAACTTGCCAGAAAAGTCTGCGTACAAGCACATAGCAAATATTCAAGAACGAAAAAATTATATTTTGAAAATGATAATAATTTCATATTGTATTTATTTTATTTCTTACACAATTCATTAACTTTTCATAATAATTTATGAAATATAACACACGTTGTGTTTAAGAAATAACAATTGAAATAAAAAATAACACAAATTGCTACCAGTAAAAGTTTGCGTACAAAAATAAATATAATGAAATGTGCAAATCAAACTTCAATTAACTTTAACCACTTGCTCAGTTTTATTAGATAGTAGTTAAAATATTATGTTTTCAAGATTTGTGGCAAGTAAATCACAATGGATTTAAAAAGAAAGGAGATTACTCCTGAAGAAAGAAAGATCATCATAAAACTTAGGAATGAAGGCCAAACTCTTCGGGAAATTGGCAAGATTGTTGGAAGAACTCATTCCTCTATCCAAAGAGTGATCAATAATTACACTTTATCGAAATCTATAATCTCAAAGCCACGTTCTGGACGTCCATCTAAGCTGACTGCCCGTGAAAAGAGATATGTCTTCAAGGCCGTACGTTTAAATCCACGTATAAGTGCCTTTCAGATTGCAAAATGACGTTAGAGAGAGATTTAAAAACTCCATGAAGACACCATAAGAAAAATTTTGAAAAGGCTGGGTATCATGGCCGTGTTGCTCGCAGGAAGCCACACATATCAGCTGTGAATAGGCAAAAGCGTTTACATTTTGCAAATGAGTATGTAAATAGGTCTCCACAATTTTGGGAAAAGTAATATTCTCTGATGAGAGCAAGTTTTGCATATTTGGCATAAAATGACGTAAGCTGGTGTGGAGAAAACAAAAGTACGGCTTTTGAGAAGCAGAATCTCGTGCCTACAGTTAAGCATGGTGGAGGTGGTATAATGCTCTGGGGTGCATGGCTGCCAACGGCGTAGGTCGTCTAACCATTATAGAGTCGACATTAAACCATATGGGATATACTAACATTTTAAAAGAAAATTTGAAACAGAGTGCACAGGACTTGAACCTAGGAGGTGACTTGGTTTCAACAGGACAATGATCCGAAGCACACTGCCCATAATGTTAAGCTCTGGCTTCTGTACAATATCAAAAATCAATTGCATTCTCCTCCACAATCACCGGACTTAAACCCCATTGAGCATTTATGTGACTTGTTGGAGCGAAAAATTCGACAGCACAAGATTACCTCAAAAGAAATGTTAAAGAGAGTGATAATCACAGAATGGAATAACATTTCTTCTGAGGGAGACCTCCAAACTCGTCCATTTTATGCCTAACGATTTAACAGGGTTCTCAGACGTAAGGTTATCCAACCACCTATTAAAGTTTAGTTGAAAGCCAATGGAAAGTATTTTTTAATGTTTTTTCATCTGTATGCAGACTTTTTCTGGCAGCTATTTCTAATATTCCTTATTTTAATTGTTATTTTTTAAACACAAATTGTGTTGTATTTCTTTAATTGTTATTAAATGCTAATGAATTGTGTAAAGAATAAATTAAATACAATATAAAATTAATATCATTATTTAAACATGATTTTTTTCAATTTTGAATATGTGCTTGTACGCAGACTTTTTCTGGCAAGTGTATGTATGATGAATGAAGTGGTATATGGGGATGTGAAGCAACAAGGACTATAATCCCTAATCACTATATATATGAACAGTTAGTTTTTTCCTTATTTTTAATATGTCACTCTCACAACGCTCTACGATCGTGTTAGTATTTACTTTAAAGTGGATTCGAACCACTACAAACATCCATGGCACCGCCGGGACTCGAACCCGAAACCTGTGGTACCGAGCGCAACAGCGCTAGCCACTCGGCCATTCAGGCCCAAGTGTATGTATGATGATGAAGATGATGAATGAAGTGGTATATGGGGATGTGAAGCAACAAGGACTATAATCCCCTAATCACTATATATATGAACAGTTAGTTTTCCTTATTTTTTTTTTATGTCACAATTTTGTTAGACCGGGACCTGGTTTAAAGTGGATTCCGAACCACTACAAACATCCATGGCACCGCCGGGGCTCTTTTACCGAGAGCCAGAGCGCTCCACTCGGTCATTCAGGCCCCAAGTGTATGTATATTAACAATAAAATAAAAAAAAATAATAATAATAAAAATGTAAGTTGAGTTGAGTTGAATAGATATATTTTGTATTGTGCTTTTGCTAGAATGATTTAGGTGTGGTTAGAGAGGTCTAATTTGTTTCGTGTGCAGTTTAAGAATATTTGTCATAAAGTTCGAAAAATCCACAATCACCTCTAATTGGGAGCGGCCCGATAGCCAATTGGCCAGGGTTCTGTCCTTTGTTACCATAGGCGTCAGGTTCGAATCCTGGCGGTGGCATGGATGTTTGGGAGTGGTTCGGAATCCACGTTAAACTGTAGATCCCGGTCTGATTAGCACAAAATGACCGTAGATCGACAAACCAAACTCGTAATTGGAATTTGAAAATAATTTTTGTAATTAAGCTCTTCTTTCTAAACAGTTTCGACTTACTGTCCATCTTTCACTCCCGGATTTTCTGTATCATCCAATTATGACAGGTTCGTACGAAAATACATTTTGTGAATCGATGCCTTAATTTTCTTGCAAGTATTTTCAAATACTTCTTTATACTATTTCTATTTTTTTTTTTTTTTTTTTTTTTTTCCTCTAACCATAAAACATAGGTTTTAAAAATAATTCAAGTATGCAATTTTGTTGCAAAAAATATAGTTCCATATCAAGTTCTTTGTATTGTCCTGATTGCATTCAGTCTCAAATCGATTCATTTCAAAAAGTTTACTTCTATAAATAATTTTCTAAATTTTCCTCCTTCGTCACGTCTGATTTTTACAAAACCTTTACGCCCGATAGTTCCTGTTTTAATTTTGCTATTTTAATAGTGGCATTCAGGAAAACCAGCTAGGTGATAGGGTGCACGAATTATGTATTCAAGGTGAGGCAGTTTTAATTATTGTGCCAAAAAAAGTAATGCTCTTTTTGCATTTTATTTTATGATACATATCCTTTAGACAAGAATTAGGGCATTATGCGTGTTTCATATAAATTGTCTATGGTTTTAGATGAAATACACCAAACTTTTCCACAAAATACTAGAGTAATTTAAAACTATATTTTAATATAACTTGTTTTAAAAATGAATTTTTTTAATTGCGTCAAGGATTGGGTCATATTGACCATGTCCCTGTGAACAGCCCAAAGTGGGCTGCAACGACGAACGCTGTTACTCATTTAGCACTACCCAGGGGCACGTGTAGCTTGAAGATATGCTACGGCCGCGAGTAACATTACCCCCCCGCATTACAGTCAAATGGGAGTCATGACTGAGTGTCTGGCCCTCGGTACATAGGTTTCGGGTTCGAGTCTTGACGGTGCCATGAATGTTTGTAGTGGTTCGGAATCCACTTTAAACTGTAGGTCCCGGTCTATTTAGTCCTCGTGTGCACAAGATGACCGTAGAGCGACAAACAAACCAAATTGCAGTCAAATGAGATCGGTACCTATGGTTTGAAGTGGATTCGAACCACTGCAAACATCCATGGTACCGCCGGGACTCGAACCCGAAACCTGTGGCACCGTTTTAAAACGAACAAATGATTATAAATATGTTCTACCTAATGCAATAATGTGAACTAAACAATAGTATATTATTGAATACTATTATTGCTTATACTATGAATAAATATTAATTTATGTACATAATTCATTTTAATGATAAGTGGCATCATTACTTCGATTCTGGTTCAACATTTGAACAAATAAAAAAGCATTCGGGGTCTGATGACTGAGCGCTCGGTGTCACTGGTTTCGGGTTCGAGTCCCGGCGGTGCCGTGGATGCTTGTAGTGGTTGGGAATCACTTCAAAACGTAGGTCCTGGTCTAATATTGCTCTTGGCAGTGTATAGGAGAAAGCACTGTTACATTACTTTGATATATGCATTAAATGAAAGTATTAGATCTAGTGTATTATTCCAAAATTTTCATTGCCTAGAATGTAAATTTAATTGCATTCAAATCACACAGTATCGTAAAAGATATTATGTGAACAATATATTATGCATTATTAAAACAAATTTTGGTACTTCGTTATTAATTTGGCACTTTTTTATTTAAAAAGCGCCAAGATTAGCACCAAGTTTTCTCTTGACTGCCGTCTGTTAGGCGATTCTTTACGACATGCGTCACCGGTTTATCACAGGATAGTAATAAGATAGTACGCCAAGTTTCAACATAAACTATGCATTAACATAATAACATTCAACACCAATAACAAAATTATGACACAATCAATAGCATTCTGTCAATGCTGTTGCGCTAATTAAAATTTTTTAATAAGTATATTTTAAGTATATTTTTTTTTTTTCTAAATAATAATTTTAAATTAAGATATTAATTTATTAAATACATTTTTTAACAGGCCAATGTTGTTTTATTAGGAGAAAATTATTCTATTCGAAATTTTTGATTAATTATTCACAAAATAATATATTTTTAATTTTCATATAATTTAATTTAGTCGTAAATTTATCACTAGATTAAAAGAAAATCTTGCAGTTCAATTTAATTTTTTTCTTTTTTTAATTTGTAAAATGTTAGTCACAATTTTAAGTTTTTGCATTATACACTGAAGTGACAAAAGTCATGGGATACCTCTTAATATCGTGTCGGCCCTCCTTTCGCCCGGCGAAGTGCAGCAACTCGACGTGGCATGGACTCAACAAGTCGTTGGAAGTCTTCTGCAGGAATATTGAGCCATGCTGTCTCGATAGACGTCCATAATTGTGAAAGCGTTGATGGTGCAGGATTTTGGGCACGAACAGACCTCTCGATGATGTCCCATAAATGCTCGATGGGATTCATGTCGGGCGATCTAGGTGGCCAGATCATTCGTTGGAATTGTCCAGAATGTTCTTTAAACCAATCGCGAACAGTTGTGGCCCGGTGACATGGCGCATTGTCATCCATAAAAATCCATCGTTGTTTGGGTACATGAAGTCCATGAATGGCTGCAAGTGATCTCCAAGTAGCTGAACATAAGCATTTCCAGTCAATGTTCGGTCCAGTCGCACCAGATGCCATGAAGTCCATGCCATGAAAAACAGCCCACACCATTACGGAGCCACCACCAGCTTGAACAGTGCCTTGCTGACAGTTTGGGTCCATGGCTTCGTGGGGTCTGCGCCACACTCGAACCCCTACCATAAGCTCTTACCAACTGAAATCGTGACTCATCGGACCAGGCCACGGTTTTCCATTCATCTAGGGACCAACCGATATGCTCACGTGCCCACGAGAGTCGCTGCAAGCGATGTCGTTCTGTCAGTAAAGGCACTCGAGTCGGTCTTCTGCTGGAATAGCCCAAGAAAGCCAAATTTCTCCGCACAGTTCTAACAGACAAGTCCCTTGTACGTCCCACATTGATTTCTGCGGTTATTTGACGCAGTGTTGCTTGTCTGTTAGAATTTACGACTCTTTGCAGACGTCGCCGGTTTCGGTCGTTAAGTGCAGGCGGTCGACCACTGCGCTGTCCATGGTGGGATGTTATGCCTGAAATGTCATACTCTCGGCACACTCTTGACACAGTGGATCTGGAAATGCTGAATTCCCTAACGATTTCCGAAATGGCGTGACCCATGCGTCTAGCTCCAACTAACATTCCGCGTTCAAAGTCTGTTAATTCCCGTCGTGCGGTCATCATCACGTCAAAACCTCTTCACATGAATAACTTGAACAAAAATGAAAGCTCTGCGAAAGCACTGCGCATTTATACCTGTTCTACGCGATGCTACTGCCATCTGAAAATTTGCATATTGCTATCCCATGACTTTTGTCACTTCAGTGTATTAAAAACTGAAAGTTTTTCTGAAGAAGATAGATGAATAATAAAAAACGTGCTGTTATTATTAGCATAGTGTTTTAATTATTTGAAGATGGCAATACTTAAAAATAGCATTTGTATTCCTTAAAAATATGACCATTATTTTTAACTTTTGATTCAGAATGTATTTTATGTTTGGTGAAAATTGTTCATAACAATTATAACGTTGCTAAAAATAAGTTAATGCAAAATAATTCTTATTTTCTGAAAGTGTAAGTTTCTATTTAATTTCTTAATTATTATTACGTTTATTAGTTTACGAGTAAGTATTAATACGTGAATACTATGTGCCATTTTCTAATACGCAAAATATATGATTTTTTGTTCCGCAATCATTTGCAGATATCTCGCTAAATTTTGGGAAACTGTCGGCATATTTTTTTTCAGAACTTTTTGGATAGTACTTTATGAATGGTTTGGCTCAGATGATTTTTCTACAGTTGTATGGGGTAAATATTGTTTTAAAATTCATTAATATATTAAAATACTTTTTAATCAATCTATGCTACTTAATTATAAGATGGATGATTTAATAATTTCACTTGATATTGGTACTGTATAATCCCTCTTGGATATATTTTGCTTGGCCTACAGACTTAAAATCTCAGGAAGATTGTGTCAACAAATTAGCAGTTCAACTGAGGGTCAAATCGCAGAGTAGCGGCCGTTGGGATTTGGCGTCAAAAAAATCTTTTCGCTAAAGTGCGCCAAGTAAAGGGCTGCGATTGTAAGTGTTGCGATTTGCAAACAGAACAAGAAACCCGTGTCACCACATTTGCGACTTATTGCCCAGTTGGCGTCGCAAAATATCAGCGGCTATTTTTGCGATTTGGCCGAATTAAGGGAAAAAAATCAACAGCCAAAAAATTACCAAAGGGGCATTATACATTATCTGTGCTGTCTTACTGTTACTTTTATTATTTTTGGTTATGTATTGTTGGTGCAAAATTATATTTTTCATTTAGGATCCTTTTTAATTACTACTCTTCTCTATTGGATTGCTGGATTTTGCTACACTGTGGTTGACTTGACTGGAAAACCAGCGTTTATACTGAAGTACAAAATTCAAGACACTTCTTCTTATCCGGTATAGTGAAATTATTGAGACTTTGGTGTTTTAAAAGAATTGTTAAAATTCTTTTGTGACATATTAAATTTAGTGCATATTAAATTAAAAATTATATTTACAAAAAAAATACAGATTAAATCAAACTATAACGAGAAAAATAAAATCAAAGGTGGTTAAAATTCTGCCATTGCTGTTATTATAGCACCAAAACCATTTTTAGGTCCTACATATTAAGTGAGTAGCCTGATGATTGAGTGACTAGCGTTCTGCGCCACAGGCTTTGGGTTTGAGTCCCAGTGGTTCCATTGATATTTGTAGTGGTTCGGTATCCACTTTAAGGTAGCCTGATGGCCGAATGGCTAGCGCTCCGGCGCTCGGTACCACAGGTTTCTGGTTCAAGTGCAGACGGTGCCATGGATGTTTGTAGTGGTTCGGAATCCACTTTAAACCGTAGGTCCCAGTTTAACATGATCGTAGAGCGTTTTGGGGATAGTATTACTCGCGTCCGGATAGTCCGTCGCGTTGGGGACAGTATAGCACGTATAGCATATCTGCAAGCTAAACGTGCCCCCTGCGTAGTGCTAAATGAGTAACGTCGGTGCAGTCCTTGTTTATGGCCTAAATATAATATATAATATGGCCTAGTTACAGTCATCGTATAGAATCATAGAATAGTCATAGTTATCTTATAGAATAATCACAATCATCGTATAGACCAGGGGTCTTTTTCAGACTTTGGGCCATACTGCTTACTCCAGTGAGTACCAAGGGCCAAAAACCGTTTTTAATTTTTCTGCCATTATCTATAATTTCTAGACTATTCCGTTCCTGGGGGTTTTCAGGATAAAAAAAATCATATGTTCGATTCAGGATCTATACATTCCAAACATCGATATACATACGCGATACTCTTTACCCAAACATAACTACCGAGTGTAACCGCGGGATGTTCACTAGTTTACAATGTTAGTGAGATTCATTTCAATTATTTGTTAGTTGTTATGCTTAAGTTAAATTTTCCGCGTATTATGCTTGTCATTAAGCTTTTACCCAGCAAGTCAATAAAACCGAGTTATTATCATTCTGAGTTTTTTTATCCGACTTATTACAGCAACAATAAACTATTCGCTGTCGCGGACCGGATGGATGACACTGGCGGGCTGGATTTGGCCCGCGGGCCGTGGTTTGGAGACTCCTGGTATAGAATTATAAAATAGTCTCAGTCATCATATAGAATAATCACAGTCATCATATAGAATTATAGAATAGTGACAGTCATCGTATAAAATCATAGAATAGTCTTCGAATCAAACATAGAATAGCCATCACTCAAGTTGTTTTTTCGTGAGTGTTTTTTTAGTCAGTTCTTTAAGAAATGAGAAATAGCTGATGTCGATTGTACCAGCCTATGTGAATGTTATTGTCAGTAAAATTTAAATTTTTTTTGAAATTTTCTGGGCTTTGTATCATATGACATGTAAATGCCGGATAGTTAACCTCAGAATTTCTTTTGGAAAACTCTCTTCATCCTTTTACGCTATCTGATTGGCCAACTGGGTAGTGCTCTGGCCGTTGGTACGCTGGGCTTCAGGTTCGAAACCTGGTGGTGGAATGGATGTTTGTGAGGGGTTCGGAATCCACGTTACATTATAGGTCCCGGTCTAATTAGCCTAAAGTGTACAAAAAATGACCGTAGAGCGACAAACCAATCCAATCCATCCTCTTATTTAAACCTTGCTTGTGGTACACTACTCAACAAGAACTAGATGTTTTTGATGCATAAACAATCTTTTGTTCAAATTTTAATTCTTAAACTCATTTAACGATGCTAAAAATATTAAAATGATGTCAATATTTGTTTTTATTAGTAATTATTTTTAAATTCCTTCTATTAGCTCACACTCTCCTATATATATATCTTGTTCAAATTTTCAACCGTCAATAAAAGACATTTTCTTCATCCACTCAAGTTCAAATACATTTTTTTGAACTTGTAGTGGATGACACTGGATGTTAATGCAATTTTTTCAAATATTAATTCATTCCTTAAATTTAATTAATTCATTTTAGTTTTTTTTTAGATTTAAGTTGCATGTATTTACCAATAGATGGCGCCAGATAAACTTAAAAAATGAATGAAAATTATTTATAAAGGACTTTCTACATTTAAAAAAAAAAAAAAAAAAAAAATTTTTTTTTTTTTATATTACTTGTTTTTATCATTTTATCATAAAACAAAAGTCGAAAAGACAAATTTTTACAATGTTCTTTTTTTTTTTTTACTTACTAGGTGACCTTCCGACAAGTATTGAGTGTAGTTATTCATGTACTCATTAACCAAGTCATAGTCAGCATTCCGTTTTACATCTTTTGCTATCAGCTGATGGCATGGAGAGGTTTCGATTCAGGTAGCACTCTTCCGACTCTTCAGAGGACGTTGTTGGAGCTTGCCTTTTTGCATTCTTATGGAAGAAATTGGATTCTACTACTCTCATAGGTTTTGTACAATATTTTTGCATTGTATACTTAACAGATGGGCAGAAAAAGTTCATAGGCTGATACATAGATGGCGCTACTAGTATTAAAATCCATATGATTTTAGTTAGCCCTAACCTTCAAAAACTCGTGTATACATTTGACAGCTGTTGCACTATTAGTACGTGAGTTATAGCGTTTTTAGTGAAGGAACTTTTTGCTAGTTTGAAAAAAAATGGATAAAAAGGAATTTTTGGGGTTAATAAAGCATTGCTTTTTGGCGAAAAAAAATACTATAGAAGCCAAGGCTTGGCTTGATAAACATTATTCGGACTTTGCACCAGGAAAATCAACCGTAGAGAAGTGGTTTGCTAAATTTAAACGAGGCGAAATGAGCACCGAGGACGATGCACGCCCCAAAAGAGGCTGTTACCGACGAAAACATAAAAAAGTAAAAAAAGTCCACAAAATAATTTCTGATAACCGGAAAGTGAAGTTGATTGAGATAGCTGAGGCCCTAAAGATATCAAAAGAACGTGTTGGACATATCGTGAATGAATATTTGGATATGCGAAAACTCTGTTCAAAGTGGGTGCCGCGCGAGTTCACTATCGACCAAAAACAACAATGAATTGATGATTCTAAGCAGTGTTTGGAGCTGTTCAATCGTAATAAACCCGAATTTTTGCGTCGATATGTGACAATGGATGAAACATGGCTCCATCATTTCACACCAGAGTCCAATCGACAGTCAGCCGAGTGGACTGCGCGTGATGAACACTAAAAATGCTATAAATCACATACTAATAGTGCGACAGCTGTCAAATTTATATACGTGTATTTTGAAGGTTATGGCTAACTAAAAATCATATGAATTTGATACTAGTAGCGCCATCTATGTGTCAGCCTACGAACTTTTCAGCCCACCTGTTATTTCAATGAATGTTTTTTATTTTAACATTATTATAAAAATTACTTGTTTGTTATGAACGATTTAAACAATAGCAATGGATTTTTACAATAGAGTGATTGATACAGCTTTCTGAAGAATTGAGTAGTGAAGGTTATCATGTTTAATTGGTGCGCATACGTTATAAATATTATAAGAGATTCAGAGATGGAAAGATATATTTGGGTATGAAGATGCAAGTCAACTTATTTTAGAATGATTGTATAAATTTTTTTTACTGCGTTTAATGAGGATTATAAGGTGGGCAAGCATGGATCACTCGTATGGGCTGCAATGTGCAGGTTGTGCAACCAGATTGTACCCAGAGGTGTGGTTGGGGGTTGAGATACTTGAGGTACAAGTTGGAGAACTCACATCTTTATTTACAAACATAGAAACAACACACACATACAATTCATGGCATACAATATTTAACACCTTTAAAGACAGATAATTATAGATTCGTGGAAGGACTCTTCTTCTAAGTTGAAAATCCGATACTCGGCTACGCGCAGGATGCGCGAAATAGGCTTCCTCTTTGAGTGAGAGTCTGTAGGCAACTGATGCGCCGGAATAACTAAATATAATTCCTCTTTGGATGAGAGACTGTAAACTAAACTTTTTTCAGCGGGAGCTCTCGTGGTTATGTTGTATTTCCTTTCGGGTGAGAATCTCGAAGTCGACTGACCATTTTCCTGAATGCCACAGGGACGTTCTTGCCAGTGTGTAGGAGCAAAGCATGGTTGCAAGGTGTAAATAATAATAATGAGATAAAAATTTCAAATTGAGCCATTGCAAATGAGAAAGATAAGGCAAAAAAAAATAGAGTACCTGAATTAAGGAGGATGTATTCGTCAAAACAAAAATTATTGACAAATGTTTGGTAACATTGATATACAGCCTGAGTAAAAACTTTAAGGCCAGTAAAATTTTTGAGAAAATGTAAAATGAAATAAAAGGGATTCAAATAATATTAATTATTAAAGTTCATTGATAAGAAATAAATGCTATAAACATAATTGTTAAATTCATAATTATGAGAAACATGTGTGTTATTTACAAAGTTAGTATTTCTGCCTGAT
This sequence comes from Caerostris extrusa, assembly GCA_021605095.1. Lineage (NCBI taxonomy): Eukaryota > Metazoa > Arthropoda > Arachnida > Araneae > Araneidae > Caerostris > Caerostris extrusa. The sequence goes on along the minus strand of BPLR01014326.1, from coordinate 8,398 downwards.
AAAAAACTTTAAGGCCACCAGTCATTTTTAAAAATAAATATAATATAATCGTGTAATTACCATTGCAACTACTAGCTTGTGACAACGCTGCAATTTTCATATTTGTCATACGTTTCTTCGAAGTATTGGTGATCTTTGTGAAGATGGCGAAGGGTAAGAAGTTAAATGATCGTGAAAGATGACAGATCGAAGCTTTGTCTTCAACAGGAATGAGTAGTCGTGCTATTGCGATAAAGATAGGAAGATCAAAAGACTGTAGTCAACAATTTTTAAAATTGAAAGACAATTATGGTAAAAAGAATACTGGGGGAAGACCTAAAGCTTTGTCCTCGCGTGATGAAAGAAGAGTCATGCCAACTTGCATCTACTGGAAAGTACTCAACCAGGAAACTGATTCCGACGACAGGTTTAAAAGTTTGTCAAAAAGCGATTTATAACACAATTAGAAGGTCTGGAAGGTACACTTATACAACAAAATTGACTAAGCCACAGTTACTGCAGAGACACAAAATAGAGCGTTTGAACTTTTGGCCAGAAAGTCATGACCTGGGACAACCAATGGATAGAAATTATTTTTTTCTGACGAAAAAAAAAAATGGAATTTGGATGGACCAGATGGCTGGAATTTCTACTGGCATGATATAAGAAATGAAAAAGAAATATTCTCGAAGCGCCAATTAGGTGGAGGGTCTGTCATGACTTGGGGCTGTTTTCTTACAATGATGTGGGCTCAATTGCATTCGTTTCAGGTAGAATGAATTCACAAGGATACCAAAATGTCCTTACAAATCATCTTTTTGCCAAATGCTGAATGTCTTGCTGGAGAAAATTGGAAATATCAGCAAGACAATGCACCGATCTATTCGAGTAACAGCACAAAAAATTGGTTCCAAGTCAACAATGTTGAAAACTGTGAAATGGCCAGCTAGAATCACCTGACCTCAACTCAATCGAGAACCTTTGGGCTGACTTAGCAAGAAGAGTTTATGCAAATGGGAGATATTTTACATCAACAACAGAGCTGAAGTCTACTATCGAAGATGAATGGTATAAAACCGACCCCACCCTTTGTCCAAAACTCGTTTCATCCATAAAAACAAGAATATTCGAGTAATGACGCCTACACAACCTTCTAAGAAGTTGTAATTTTTTTTCTTATATGTTATTTTCTATGTTGGCCTTAAAGTTTTTACTCAGGCTCAAATATTCATCTGTGTGTTCTGTAATATTTTTCTAATAATAAAATATTTGCAAATTAATTTTTCTACTTTTTACTTTTATTTAAGCTCAATAATTATCAATCAAATGGTATTTTAATTCCTCAGTTTAAATGTTTCCATTTTCTCAAAAATGTCTACTGGCCTTAAAGTTTTTACTCAGACTGTAGTTTAGAATTTTAAGTTGGAGTAATAAAGTAAAAATGACACTGTATATGAATGAGATTGTTGACTTTATTATCAGCTTCAGTTAGGAAAGTCAATGCTATCACAAATGCATAAAAATTAAATTAATTCTTAAATTGTCAAATTTAATTCTAAGATAAATAGGATACAAAAACAGAATGCGTTAATTATGATTTTTAAAATTTTTTTGTTTTGCCAAATTTGGTATTAAAATAGTATTACAAATCGTTTGCTATTAAAGGAAAATTAAGTACTTGTTACTTGTTTTGATATCCGTCTATTTGGCTAAGATTTTGGCGCACACGAGACGTATTCCAAATGAGGATCTATACCAAACAAAATTATTTGCATCCAAAAAGAGATATATATATCAAGTTGGATTTATTCTAAATTAGGCTTATACCGAGTTGCTACTGCAATATAAATGATTTTCTCTAATTTAGCAGCAATACTTTATTGATGTCACTACGACTATCGTTGTTTCTTTTCTTTCGGTGGTTCTATTTTTCTTGTTAGCCGCAGCTTTCTGATGGTCGAAGTATGGATCAATCCATTCAGACATTCATTGAATCTTCATTTATTTACAAATATATACAGGGTTGATGGTAACATCTCAAAAGGCAAAAGTTAAACTGGAAGAAGAATGTTCTTTTTAGAATAAAACAACTCGTTTCCACAGCAACTGCTGGTCTCCACGGCAACAACCCGTCTCCACAGCAACCAACGGCCAGTCTCCACGGCAACAGCGCAATTCTGAATCGGTTCCAAACGATTTTTATAAAAGTACCACGTGACGCTGCGTGGCGCGAACTAAAGCATAAGAATTCCAACAATTGATATTGGCATAAAATCTTTTTCTCTCAGGCTTTTGCATCATCCTCTCCTGTACAAGCACATCCACAAACGCCATCACGAGTGGACATCACCGATAGCCATCACTGCCATCTATGCTCACCCAATCGAACACATCTTCTCCAACCTGCTGCCACCGTTCCTGGGACCCTTCTTGCTCGGAAGCCACGTGGTGACGTATTGGCTGTGGTTTTCCATCGCACTGCTGTCCACGCTGAATGCCCACTCGGGCTTTCACTTCCCACTCTTTCCCTCGCCCGAAGCCCACGATTTTCACCATTTGAAGTAAGCCTTGGTTATTACATTTCATATTGTAACGTCTCGGCCTATTCTAGGACACTTAAATTTTATTTACAAATATTGTATATACAGTCCAGTCACATTAATGTGACCACCACCTTTTCGACGTTAACGTGAAATAACCAATCACAAAAGGCAGGTGGCAGCACATTGCAGTGGAGTGTATATAAAGAATTCCACTTAATAACACTCCCACTTAGAGCCAGAATATATAAGAGTGTATATTCTGGCTTTTGACAGGTGGTCACATTAATGTGGCCACCCGTCCACAGAATAACCACCTATGGCAGAGCGGACCGATTGCAATTCGATCAAGGTAATTAACGCTTGAAAATGCTTTCCGATGCCGTAGGACAGCCTTTATATACATTCCACTGCAATGTTCTGCCACCCGCCTTTTGTGATTGGTTATTTCACGTTAACGTCCAAAGTAGGTGGTGGTCACATTAATGTGACATTCTGTATATGCAAAACCTCTGTTATTGTTATCGTGTCCCTCAAAGAAGGAGGGAAGGGGGTGCAGCTTCTGTTCTGAGGGAGCACCCGTAGGTAGAAATCTGACTTCTGCTCCGTGACGCTTTTACAGTCATAGGAGACAGGGACCTACGGCTTAAAGTGGATTCGAACCCCTACAAACATCCATGGCACCGCCGGGACTCGAACCCGAAACCTGTGGCACCGAGCGCTGAGACACTCGGCAAATTCAGGCCCATACAAAACCTCTATTTACAAAAAAATGAAAATTAAGGATAAAAATTAGTTCACATCAAGTTCGGAGATTTTCAGGGTTCTCGAATCTACGACGAATCTAATGCACTGGTCTGCGGCAGACCTTAACAATCACATGGCGGGATTCACGAAACCACAAGGGCTAACTTTGAAAATAGACGGAAAACTACGGTCTATTCAGTCACTTCGGAGGAAAAAAAAAAAACACACTTCTGGTCGATTCGTCACCGTCAAATACAAAATTATAAAAATAAAATAAAAATTAAAACAGTGGAAATACTCAACCAGCTCGATGGAAGCAAAACCTGCATCTGCCACACGATTCGGGTTCGAGTCCCGACGATGCCATGAATATTTGTAGTGGTTCGGAATACAATCTAAACCGTACGTCCCGACTGTCGAACGTTGGACGTAGGGCTGACAACCCCTGCTTCGTAAGAAAAGAAACATCTCTTGTTTCAGAATCTGCCAGTAGACAGACGGACAACATGGATTGTAATGCCAGGGAATTAGTTAGCATTACTCTATCCTATAGTTGGTGGCGGCCTGGTGGCTAGTGCTCTGGCCTTTGGTATCCCAGGCTTCAGGTTCGAATCCTGGCGGTGGCATGGATGTTTGTGAGTGGTTTTGGAATCCACGTTAAACTGTAGGTCCCGGTCTGTTTAGTCCAAAGTGTGCACACGATGACCGTAGAGCGACAAACCTATAGTTGGTGGGAATTAAATCGGAAATACCTAATTTTTAAGAAATCTCCCTTTTCCCTTCTGCAAAATTTTTAATTTGAAGAAGAAAATTAACAGAAATTTTCTAACAATAATGTTTTAGAGCCTAATGGATAATGGTGTATAAAAGTTCAAGTTTCCGAACTAGAGTAACTTGGTTCGAAACCCGATATGAGAATCAGACTCGAAAGCTTCTTATGTTTGTGCTGGAGATGGTTGTCATAAAATACATTTGAAAACAACCATACCACATTAATTTTCAGTAAATACAATGCTTTCAGAAACGATTAATATTAAATAAAATTTTTCTTGAAAGATTGTTAATTTATGTTATTAATATATTTCAGGTTCAATCAAAATTACGGCGTTTTGGGTATATTGGATCAATTACATGGAACCAATTCTCTTTTTCTCGAGAGCAAAAAGTATCAACGTCACATTTTCTCTCTCAGTTTGGTACCTCTCAAAGTACAGTATCCCGACGAATTTAAGAAGCAGTAAAATTGATTTTTTTTTTTTGGGCAATGATAATTTTAATTAAATTTGTATAAAAATATGTTTCCAAGATAAATTGTTTAAGTGGCGGAGTCTTCTATTTGATGGTTTTTGTGATTTTTTTTTATTCTTATCGAGAATGTTTTATTGCAAGCCTTTTAATGTAAATAAGATCTGGTATTGATAAATAAAGTCGATCTTCGAAAACTTATAAAATACAGGTTTGGTTTATTAATTAATCTTGGAAAATATTACAGTTTGTGATTTGATTTATTTCCTTGTAATTAGGCTCATTAAAAAAAACATTTTGATAAAATCTCAATATGTAACCGTGCTTCCTCCTACACATTGGCCCTGTGGCGTTCAGGAGAAATGGTAAGTTGTACTCAGACTCTCACCTGAAAAGGAAATACAGCGTAACCATTCTCTTCTGTTAAAAAACGTTTAGTTTACAGTCTTTTACTCGAAGCGGAAATATGCTATTGTGCCCAAAAGGAAGACCAATTTTTATTTAAAAAAATCTTTATTCATTCTTCCAAATTTATTTCGCCTTCAAATTAATCCCCTTCGGACACAATTCACCTAAGTCAATGTTTTTCAATCCCTTAATGCATGCTAAAAGTCATTGGCCGGGATCAAAATATAAAAAGTACTAATCAGATAAATAAATCTATACTAATATAATCATGTTAAAACAGAAGGGTACAAAATTGATATCTTTTATATATAGTTTATTTTTAAAGTTTTAAAAATATTACACTATTAAAAATGCTAATTTCATCACAGTAACAAGTATAATTTACAAATTATTTCTTAAATAGTCATATGAAATACAAAATAGGAATAAAAAATTAAAATAGCAACAGAAGCAGGTTAATAAATGAAAAATATTTCTATAGTACTTTTAGTCAGCATAAAATAACACTTAATCAAAATTAAAAATAGTTAAATACTAGAATTTTAATAATTAAAAACAAATTATTTATAGAAAGTAATTTTTAATATGTTTTTAAATAAAAAATTACTTCTATTTTGTTTACTTTAAATTAATATAAATTTATAGTATATATTCTTAAAACTGGACACATGAAAAATAAATTAACATGTTTAAAATTAGTCATGTTCATTCATAGCACATTTGTTTCTAATCATCAAAACATATTATGTTCATGAATTTTTAATAAAACTGAAATTCACAGTTTTTTTTTTTTTTTAATTGTTATATTCTATAAGAAATTTAGAAAGAATCAATTTTTAATTCATTTTTGTTAATGATGAATTTTAAGGTTGTTTAGATTTTTGTACAATTATGTAAAAACTTACCACCAATTAAATCACTAAATGGCTGTATGTAATAATACTGTTGTTTCATAAAAATAGAAAATAAATTTTATTTTAGCTGTTTTTTTTATACTTTATTTACTTTAACGTTTTATTCTTATTCTTAAATGAATAAATAAAAATTTTAAAGGAAAAAAAAAATTTTGTAAGAAAAAAAAAAAAAAAAAAGTAGAAATGATATACATGCAATTTTAAGAACAGAATTGTTAAGAAATTGAATTAAACATTTATTACAATTGTACAAGTAGAAATATTTAAAAAATAATACATTTCTAAATATTCTGGGAATATTTGAAGATATATTGAAAAATATGTGCTCTCATTGTCATACAAAGATGAATAGCAATTAGCAAGTGAAGAACAAGCATATATGAAATACATTTTTAAATTTTTATTAAAAACATAGAATTAAAAAAGATAAATTTACTCTGACAAACGAATAAAATCTACATTTATTAGATCTTAAAAATCCTATTTATCGAGAACTGGATATTTGCACTTCTATATTATCACTCATTGAATTTGTCTGAAGTGGAAGCTGACGACGACGACGATTTGCCAGATTGACGGAGAACCTTGGCTGCTTAGCAACCTCTATTTCCTGCTTTGTGAGTGAGGGAAGTTTCTTAAGCTTTAAGCCCATAAATTAGATAGAAAAAGAGTAATATACGTATATTATTAATTTATTTAAAAATTAATTATGAATTTTTTATTAATTAATAAAAAAATTATGCATATATAATTTTTTTTTTTAATATTATTATTATAATTTCAAGAAGGTAATAAAGAAAAAAATAGATAAACAAACAGAAACATACAAAAACGATTGGAGGGGAAATTGTGACTCAGTGGAGAAACTGCATGGTGATTCGGAAAGGAGGACATCGAAGCATTAAAGAATAATATTCAGAACAGCGCGAGGTCTTTTGCGATTTTTAAAATCAGAAATGTCGTAAACATAGTTGCTTAGCTCATGGGTCGGCAACCTTTTGAGTCGGAAGAGCCAAAAATTACAATTTACAAAATTTCAAAGTTTTTAAAGAGCCACAAAATTTTTCTTGCCAACAATAAATAGCACTCGCATAAATAAAGTTTTTTGATAAAAAAAAAAAAAAAAATAATCTATTTATTCATAAGAAAAATATCTATTTATTCATAAATAAGTAGTGTTTTTCACAACAAATTAGATAATATATATATGGCCTTATTAGATAATTACTTATTATTTAAGTAAAGCAATTAAACATTTACTTACAACACTTACTTGTACTTCAATAACAAACAATTGAGCAAACATATTCAATGGGAGCGATGGCTTTGCATGTTTATTCAAGTAGAAAATTTAAACTTTACTAAACAATGTAACTTGTACTTAAAATTAAAAAAAAAAAAATAATAACGTACATTTGAGCAAATAAATGCAATGGGAGCGTTGGCTTTGCATGGTTTTAGAAAGTTTGGATAAATTTGGCCCATAATTTGTTGTTTTAAATTTCAAACACAACTCTAAATTTTCATTTGTTAGTTGGCTTCTTAATCGATTCAGAACGATTTTTAATTTTTTTTTTTTTTTTTGATAAAATTAATAATATTTGCGTATGAAACTAAAAGCACCGCAGCATCACATCCAAAGTGCCGCATGTGGCTCGCGAGCCGCAGGTTGCTGACCCCCTGGCTTAGATCATTCAAAACAGAATTATTACTATTTGGAATGGAATTATAAAATTCTTTTGCAATTTTATACACAAATTGTTTAAAACTTGGGGGAACAATAGAAGGTAAAAGTCCCAACGTCAGCTACATAACTTTTATTTAGATACAAATTGATGTCCTCACCTGAATGTGGCAAATTATCTGCTTCTTCTTCAAATGGAAATGTCTTCAACAGTTATTTCTGAGGGAAAACAGATCCAGCCAGCGGTGATATATGGGGTAGCATTGAATGAACGGATACAGGCTTTGACTTTTTCAACCTTCCAGCATTCATCGGGAAGTTGGCAATTTTCAAACACATGCGCTAGGAATATAGGTTCAAAACAATAATATAAAAAAAAAACACTTACCCATTAAACATAAAAAGTTTATAACAAAACTTTGGACATTAAAAAATAAATCCTACAAACAAGTTTAAATGCATGTCGACATGTCAATTACCACACAAATTTATGTGTAAAATTTTATAAAACAATTATATTTTTTGTTGTTGTCACAAACTTCAAATAGAGAACTCGTGTTTTTGTTAAGATCTTCTTTAAAACTTAAAGCGATGTTGTTAATTCAAGAGGAGCTATTTTCAATAAAACGCTTTTACTTTTTACAATAGCTATATTCAACACTTGAGTGTGGAATCTAGCAAGGATATAAAGACCTTCTCTAAGGCCAGTGTTCAAAATATGATCCTTTTAATTGTTTTTTTTTCTCTTACAGCGAATACACTAACGTAATAACTAACATACTAAAATAGTTATCTTTCTAAATGCAATCTGATATTTCCGATAATTTAAGTAATCTTAACTACATTTATATGTTCTTAATAAACTCTTAGACCAGGGGTCT